>BSBM01004498.1:0-33361 GCA_027924585.1 Larix kaempferi
ATAATCTTGCCTTCATGGGGAAAGCAAATAACTCGAAATACAGTAGACGCGACAACCTTCATAGCGTACATCCAGTTCCGACCCAGTAAAAGGTTGTAGTCGATGGGCGCATCAACCACTTCGACTTCAATAGGCACAGACTTACCTCCCAAGGAGACAACAAGGGAAGGGATAATTCCATGCAGCGTAAAAGATCTACCGTCGAATGCAGTGAGTGTAGTTCTAGACGCGAGTAGGGGAGGAGAGCCAAGAGCTTTCCAACAAGTCAACGACATTACTGACGCGGAAGCACCTTCATCAACCATAGTACGTTTGACGAAGCTCTTAAGGCAAACCACCTGGATTTGAAAAGCCACATGGTAAGGAAAGCGAGGTTGGACATCAGTAGTATCGAACTTGATAACACTAGGACTTCCCCCATCTTGAACTCCTAACACACTCAAAAGGGCATGCTTCTGAGAAGCACAGGCTTGCAAAACTTCAAGAGCCGACATGGCACACGGAGTTTGGCCCAAATATTCTACGGTGGAGTAGTTCTGGGCGGCTCGAGCATTAGGATTATGCGTAGAGCGCTTGAGAACACCTTTCGATATCCGCGGCATAATAGAAGGCTTCTCGATATGCAAGGAATTATCAGGAGGAGGGGGAGGCTCATTCTCCAAATTTGGTTGTGGTGCACCATAATCACGTTGATGAGTAGCAACACAAACCTCCGACTGAACCATATTCACGCATCCGTAACCACTGGTATTGGAAGAAGACATTGTTGTTTCATTAGTACCATAACCAGTGGTGGGAGCATGCGAAGCCATGTTTTGGTGATGAGGTAGGGGATCCTTCAACACAGCTGGGCTCTGTGCCAAATGCTTCGATGCTTCTTCAATACGAGGACATAAGTGATTAAGATGATCCTCCCCACAAAGCTTGCAAGGGAATTTCACCTTACGCCTAGGTTTAGGATCCTCGCCAGCATTACCGCCTTCCCGAAGAGGGTTGGCATTCTCTTTATGAGGAGTATTACGATTGCTATTATTGTTACTTCCATTGTTTCCACCCCTACGATTATTTCTCCCCTTTTTCTTACCACCAGGTTGCTGGTTACCCGACGGTTTCGTTGATTGCACATTGTGTACATCAGACGATGGAGTGGAAGTGGACAAGGTATGAACCTGTCCGGGTGCAGACTGGTTTAGCAACAAATTTTGCATTTGATTAGCTACCAAGTCTACAGGGAGAGTGCATGCGGACCCCACGATGCCATCGGCATGTGGTCCAGGAACTGACGTGGGCTCATGTCTTGTTCTCGGTGCATCAGGAATAATGTCATACAAAATGTCAGACTGAGAATAAAGAAGATCTAACTGCTGGACTTTCAAGATAGCTTGCTCCTCAGTCATAATGTCGGACATCAAAACATCCTTAGCAATATATGCAAGTAAATACTTGAGGAACCATTCCAACAGGAACTCTGGAGGAATGTTGGCTTTCACTAATCTCTTCCGCTGACGCCACTCTTGAACGTGGTCAGAAATATGTGTGGCCTTATTCTGACGGAAGGTGGAAAACAACTCAGTACCAGTATCATAACGAACCGGCAACTGGAAATGGTCTAAGAAAACCAAAGCAATCTCGTTGAAACCCTTATAGGTGTTTCCGGGCAACTCCACATACCATTTCGCAGCTGCCCCCGTGAGGGTGCGTTGAAATAGGCGTAATTGAATGGAATCATGATTCAAAGAGTTGGAGGAGCACCAAAGGTGAAATGTCGTGACATGATCTCCCGGGTCCTCACCACCTTTCCCCTCAAACTTTGGAATGTCCGAAGGGATCTTGGTAGGGACCGGGGGCCAAGTAGGGTCGTGACACACTGGATCATTCGTGAGCTTCGAAAGATCTGGGAGATTCAAGTGTGCAAGGAACAGGAGCTGCGGCTGGAAAGCTTGATTATAAGCTCCCATAAAAGGTTGATTGAATGGAACTGTGTTGTACGATGGACCAAAAGCTTGACCATGAGGGTTAAACTGCTGATACAGAGGACCTGACGGCCCATAAGCTTTCCCATGGCCATAAGATGGATAACCTCCCCCTGCCTGACCCATTTGAGAGTAAGCACGTATATGTGCATTTTGAGCACCATATTGGGGTGGTGGGTGATACTGGTGGCCAGCACCGACTGTGTTGTAGTAAGGGTTGCCACCATGGGTATGGGGCATGTATGTACTATTCATAGTGGGAATCGTGTTGTATTGACCGTAATGGTATGGTATGTTCCCACCCCCAATATTAGGATTAGCTTGAGCAGTCGTGTGATGACCATAAGCATGAGAAGTATTCCCAGGTCCAATATGGGTGTGACCAGTAGCAGGGTTGGTGGTGTGATGTCCATATGGATAGGAAATATTCCCACCCCCTACATTACTATTACTAGTGGCAGTAGTGGACGCAAAAGTATGCGGTAAGTGTCCACCCCCGTGGTTGGGAGGAACGGTATCATGTGCAAAAGTGGTCCTAGGTTGACGAGTAGCGACATGTGTACTAGGTGGTGGATGGCGAGTCGTGCTTCGGACAACATTCCGACTAGGTTGCATATTCCTAGGAGGTGGTCGCGTTCCAACATTGGCATGGTTAGGAATCGGACCAGTCCCCATACTATGTGAGTGGGTGGATAACGTAGTGCCCCCAGCTAGGGTAGTGCCCCCAGTGGGTATAGTATGGCTAACACTTTGACTAGTGCCAGCATGAGTACCAACCATAGTGGAAGGTTCGACAGTATTGTGACTAGGCATACCAAAAGAGAGTGCAGTGGGGTTGACCATAGGGTTGGAATCATCATGAGTCTCAGGCCTCCTATATCTAGAATCGCGTGGAAACGAAGGAACGAAAGGCTCGTCCTGTTTTTCCTCCTCGGGTAAGTCGGGCATCCCGTAAAGATAATTATCCAAATTTGAAGGATCAAACGGATCCCGGTCAAGTGGATTAGGCCAAATAGAACCAGGTTGAGTTGCAGGTGGATCACCTCCCCAATCCTCATGAGGAGTCTGGGGATCGGAAATGTGTTCAACTCTACCCGAAGGAGTAGAAAGGTCTTTCTTGATATCGGGATGTGTAGCCATGTAATCCTCAATGTAAGTCGTGTAAGAATCTGAAGTTTCAGAGGGATCCCTCCGACGTCCTCTAGTAATGCGTTGTGTAACCAAAGCTGGCTTTAAACCAACCAAACAACGGGACCGACAGAGTGTAAGGCTCCGCGCCACATTCTCTCCGGAGAGAAACACAGCATCTCCTAAAGGCCAACTATCGATCAAACAACAGTAAATCAAAAGCACACACCTAGAGAATCTACAGCCAAGAGCAGACAAACAGAGTGGCTAAATGAGCTCCCGACACTAGAGCCGGTATGTCTTGCCTAGGAGAGGCTTGAGACTCCCAAACTATAGCCGGAGGTAACAGAATCAGTTATAGAGACACCCAGGCTTCACTATGTCAACAGGGTCAAGTCCACTGCACGAACACAACTGTGATGTCCAATCCCTATCTGACTCAGGACACAAACAGCATAACCACTGCAAGTACCCTGTGCGGTACCTAGGTAAGGAAACTATGTCTACCGCAATATAACCAATGCTTAGGGGAACAGTCGCAGGTGGGACCCGTCGTATGGGCAGGGTAGCTAAGCCAGAAGCATAAGAGGACGAACCTCCGGTACCCCTAGATACGAACAAATCCTGGATATATCTCCAACGTTCAGCCGGTATCAGAGGGATATCTCCTCAACCAACCTCCCGTGACCTCCTGCTTAACTCTGGTTTGAGTAGAGCTTTCCTGAGAACACCGATCTATACCATGGATTCCTCCACTCCCTGGTCAGACACCTAATGTTTCGTTCAATAGTCTTGGATTGTTAACTCACAATGATCTATTCTAAGACTCTAAACCTATGCTAGTTGGTGTACCCTATAAATAAAATAAGTCTAATCAATTTTATGATTAAGCGTTAATTTTAGTGGCTGTGATTACTCAAGGGATATGGTCGTGAAACTAGTGATGTGTAGACTCAATAATATGCACCATTGTCCAATCCTAGACTCAACTATCCAATAAAACAATGTCACTAATATGCAAAATCAACCAATAGTTCTGAAATAAATATGCAAACTTTTATCTTTTCAATGCACAAGCAGAACTTAAAATGAAGGCAACAAGCACTCAATGCAAAATGCAGTACATGGAAATAAAATATTTTTGTATTTTCTCTTATAAACAGAAAGGAAAATGCAAAAACTAAATGAATGTTTTTGTATTTTTTTCAATATATATGGAATGAAAAAATGCAAGGCAATTCCTACTATTTAGTCACTGAAGTGATGAGAAGATCACTAAGACAACCCAGCAGATCCTAAACAGCAAGACTCAGCCAAAAGGAAGAGCTCAAAAGGAAGAAACCAAGAGGTTAAAACCAAAGATTGGTAAAAAACCAAGAAGGCTCAACCAAGAGAAACGAAGAGATCTGGTCACAACCAAGGCATGAAACAGTCAAGAAAGAGGCCAACAAAGACTCAGGAATCAACCAAACTCACCCAGCAACAACTAATAGCCATAAACCAACAAAAGCCGAAGTCACACGCTACTATCGAAGGAATAACTGTGGGTACCTGCGAGCAGTAGAGTAAACAGAGGCGGGTAGACGAGGGCAGAACTTAGCCAGCCCGCGGGTGAGGAACATCAAATGGTCAAACAGAGAGTCTAGAGGCTCAGAAAAAGCAAGTTTTCTACAGTTTATCTTAACGGCCAATCAGTGACACAGAGCTTCGATAAACAACAACTCTAAATATGGACTAATGCTAACTTTTTTTCCCAAACATGGATGTTTTCCCCAGCGGAGTCGCCATTTCTGTATTGGAGAAAACTCACTATGGCTTGGGAATACCACAACAGACAGATGACTACCAGAAATCTACTCAAATCTCAAAACAATGCTATTATAAACGACAATGTTAAAACAATGGAGAAATGTAACCAACCTCGATCCATCGTTTGATGTAGATCCCCGTTGGAGCTTTCAATCCGCGCACGTCCAAGCACTTGTAATCTGCAAATTAGTCTTGACAACAAATATCTAATAAGTACATGTGATATATAAATAACATTAACATAATCAATAACAATGGTCCATAATATCATAAGCAAATGCAACCCAATGTATAATAAATGACATTCACACCATGAATGGATGAGAATATGAGTATTTCTATTAATGACCAAGAAGAAGTACAAAGTGATACGACCTCTTGCCGGCAACCAATCTGAACCAAGATCTAGATCAATCCACTTGTGCCTCCACCACTTCAATCCTCCATGAATGGCAAACTCAAACTAGAAAGTTGTTTGGAAGGTGAACATAACTAGTTCACAACTACAAGGATCAATGAGTGCAGACTCAAGATAGGGCAAAAATCCACTAGAGTGCCTTTACTATTCTCCTCTTTCTCCCGTCCATAATCCATATGTGCTCAATATATAGTCCTCTCAAAGGTAGGTGAAAGGACTCATCGAGACGTTACTTGGGCAGATGGAGAGCCAAAGGTCACCCAATGACCGCTTTTTGGGAGTAAAAAGTAATAAAATAGTGGTTTTTACCATTTTACTTGATACCCGCGGGCTATAGGGATGCAACTCGCGGGTACGCATGCTATAGTGATGCAACATGCGGGTAGGAACAAAAATAGGATAGACTGGTATCACTGAAGGATGAAAATGGATCCAAGTCACTAAAATGGATCCTACAGGCCAAAGAATGTTGATGCTCACAGGGTGGAAGATTTCTGTGTAACAGTTGCATTTCTAAAAAATCATTTAATTCATAATGAGTTTTAAGTGGACTATTCAGAGTCATTCGAGAAGTGCCATAGATGGATTATGTTTTTGAACTTTCTGAACTATAAGGCATCTGATTTCATTGTCCAATGATAACTTTTTCTAAAGTTGTACTTTTAAATCAATTGAAATCATCCCATATATGCCAACAAGGAACGGAGTTATTTTATTGACTTTTAATTAATTATATGCATGAATATGAGATAATAAATGTGATACATAAATTTTGAAGTAAAACTACATATAAACTAGTATGATGTGTTTTTTTCTAAAAAAATCTTAGAATTTCTTGATAATGAGTGTTAAGTCGATTATTCATTCTAAATTTGGGAGATGGGTCATGGATGAATGACTTCAAACTCTTGCTTGCCTTGAATATATTAGATAGAGAACCGCTTGCAACATAGCATGAAATTAATATGTTTGCAGTTTCATTGGATTATTTTTATATAATATATCTCATTATCTCACCATTCTTAACATTTAACAAATTAAGGATATTCATACACGCATAATTATTTATGGCCTACCCATCTAATTCTAATTGAGACAATATTTTCTTTTGAATGGTTGATTACTAAAGTTCTACTAGAAGTAATACAAAATTTTTAATTGAGTAAATAGTTCCCTGGATTAGTCATGAGATGGGAGAATCACATGTCATATATGAATGACTTTTAATACACACTTAATCTTGAATATCAATATCTTAATTGATAGCTTATTTGTAGTTACTTTAAATCATTAATAATCAAAGAACATGGGGACATATACAAAGTTCGACTAAAGTTCATGAAAAATGTGTTTCAACATCTATCTTTTATCCAATACATTTAAAATTCATAATCATTTTCTCCTATTGGTGAAAGTAATGCTCAAACATGTTTTTTTCTATGGTTGGTTGGAACTATTACATCAAGTTATTAGTTTTGAAAAATCAACAATGTTGACAATGAGAGATTGATAGTCCCATGCTACCTTATGTACCGCTCTTTGAAGACCTAGTTGCCTCCAATGTTCACTTGTCCGTGTTAGTTGGCTCTTAGAAGCCACTTGTTTATTTCAGTTTGTGACATTGCCCATCATAATGGATTGACTTGAATCTTCATTTGAACACTCTTAGTTGATGAACTTGGCTTGAGTGGAGATAGATTAATGGAACCCAACCTTCTTTAAATACCCAAAGTAACAATGCCTAGCATTAATATACACGAGACATTTAAGAGATAGGTTCATATATTTCTTTCTTAGACCACCTCCACCACTATTGAAATGATCACTTCCTCCCTTGTGCTTCCTATTTAAGGCACTATGAGGTAGGAAATTTAACACAAAAAACATATTACTAAGCTTTTAGTAGACTTTTTTCAATTTAGACAATGCAAATGAGGCACCTTCCCTCCACTTATGAGATCCTCACAACACCACTGTTTGATCATCAACACCACACCTTGAGGTTGCGGGAAAGGGGGTACTTGGAGTCGTCATGCATCAGATTCAAATGTTGAGTTTGGTCTATCATCTACAACTATAATATCATACTTGGTTATCCAACATTATTACTAATATGACTTTAGCTCCGATTGATTTCTTATAATAGTTGCTTTCACACTCCTATTGTGTATTAATACTGTTGTACTTAGCAGTCCCATGTTTTACATGTTCATGGTCACTGGTTGGTTTCAAGACATTACTAAAAGTATTTTTATGTTATTTTATCTTAACTTGATATGGTGATTTACAAATAACTTATTGCTGATGAAGTCCTCATGTTTTACCTTCCATTTGTGCTATCTTATTTTTGTATATAACATAATTTGATTGTATAAATCTTTCTGCTACTTCGATCACCTCGAATATAGATAAATAATGTTTTGCAGTATTATAATATGTAATTATGTGTGCAACTTCATTGGATTATTCCTATATAATATATTTCAATGTCTCAAAGATCTTAACATTTAGAAAATTAGTTATATTCATAGATTCATCATGATTTATGTCCTACCCATCTAGTTCTAATTGAGATTTAATATTTCCTTTTGAATGCATGGATACTAAAGTTTTACTTTGAACTAATTAAAAAACATTAATTGAGGAAATAATTCACTAGATTAACTCTTCCAAATTTTATGGAATAGTTCTTTGAGTTGATTTTTCTAGATTTAATAGAATATATATTTAGAGATTTACAAAAAACTCAATGTGGATGAAGTCCTTGTAATAAATTTTTTCCAAGTTTAATGAAATATATGTTACAACCTTGAGCTACGCCAATTGTGTACTTTTTTTCAAAATTGTTTTATTATTGTTGCAAGGAATTTTTGTTGGGTATCATTTATGAGTTAATTTAATTTCATTGTTTTTCAAATTCCACTTGTTAAATGTATTTATTTATTTCTATTTTAATTTTACTTTTATATTTTGATTGATATGTTTCTTTATTAAATATATTTTTAACTCTTTTTATTGTTTTTATTTTATTTTATTTTTATCAATAGAATCTTTATTTTATTTTTAAAATTATTTACTTATTCTTTATGGTGATTTTTCTCTACATGATAGATTTATAATTATAAATTAATGGTTTTGAAATTAATTTTTCTTGGTCTTTTCAAAATTTATAAAATACAAAATTAAATTGTAAATATGTCTTCATATCTAGAATCACGATTTAACAAATTTATTAAGAATGTAAAATTATGTTTTAAATAGATACTTCACTTTTTCTAAAAAGCTATTGATAATAACAATGGTGTTGATGATTATCCATTTCATCTTAAGAAATGTTGAAGTTTATTTGAAAATGAGTTCTTAATAAAAAAATGGGGGTGGCTCGAAATTATTATTGGTCCCCTAAGCATAGAGCAACAAAAGTGTTTGCATGGTATGGATTGGCGTAGATATGAAAAATGTCCTTTGGAGTGGTTCAAGGGGAACACCATAAATCCTCCCCGCCCTCTTGTACCTCTCCCACATTTTAGTTGTTTAAAGAGTGTTGAATGTATTGATGTTGAAGAGATGGGTATTCATGGCTCAAATCGGATTTCTTCCAGTCATTTTAAAACCATGTGGTTGTTAGCTATGGTGGGATTTGGGTCTGTTCCGTGTTAGGATACTTCATTTGTATGAAACATGGAATTGGTCAGCATCGAAGTATAAATCGAGTCAATTTTAGTTCCAACAATCGCCCTAATAATTGCCTTCAACGCTGAATACGAATCATTGATTGAGTTAGGCTAAGTCAAGGACAGATCTGCAACTATTCGCACTGATGTTGAATATGGTTTTGAAAGGCCATATGAAATAAACAAGAAAGAAAGAATCCTTAGAGAAACCATACAGATGGACATAAAACATATCGAAAAAGGAAAAAAATGATGTCGAAGAGGATTGGTAGTGTGGGAGGTAATGGATAAGATCTTTGTATGAAGGCTATGGATTCATGTTCGACTTTTGAGAGTTTAATAAAAACATTGTAAGTGAGAAGCGCTACATGTTAATTTTTATTTAAAAAATCCATATATTTCAATATTTCTTATTTATAACCAACTACATATTTAGTATGGTTGGCATATGTGGAACAATGTAATTTTAAAATTTTTTAAGTAATGGCATCGACCGACGTATATCAACCACTTATAATTCCATGGTTCACTAGGTTTGACTATTGTCTATTAAGCCTAACCATGTTTGATTATGTTTAATTTGGCTGGCCATGGTTGATTATGATTGGCTTCAATCAACCACGGTTTACTATCTTTGGTTTTGGTCAACGTTGCTTGAATATGTTTGACTATGGTTGATTTGGTTAAACGTGGTTGATTGCAGATAACCACGGTTAAAAATGACCAACAATGGTTAATTGTAGTGAACGATGCTAGACTATAGTTGAAATTCAATTGAACTTGCTTGACCATGCTTAATACATGATTTGCTATACAATTAACCATTTTTTTAACTATAGTTGACTATGGTTTACCATGCTTCATAATGGTCGACCACGGTTGATTATTGTTGACTTTGATTGGCCATGGTTGTCCATGTTTAGCTAAGGTTTCCCATCTTGGACTATGTTTATCTATTATTGACGAGGATTGACCATGTTCAATTTTGGTGAACTTTGGTACGTTTAACTTTGGTTTGCTATGATTGGCTTTCCTTGACTGTACTTGGTTATGATTGACATTCAAATAACTGTTGCTAACCATAGTTGATTATGGTTGACCATTGTTTTAATATGCAGATTGAATATGGCTAACCATGGATTTATGGTTGATAATGCTTAACCGTGTTTGATTATTGTTCACCACATTCGACCATGGTTGATGATGTTTGATTATGGTTAAATATGATTTGCTATAGTTAATTACGATGTTAACTATGTTTGACCATGGCAGACTTTGATTGAGTTTGGTTGGTCATGTTTGAACGATGTTTTACAGTGGTTCACTATGGACAGAACATAGCTATGGTTTAATATGGTTGACTATGGATGATTAACCATGTGAACTATGGTTGAATTTGGTTGACTATACTTATGTTGATGACAACATTACATCATACTTGAAATAACGTTTTATAACTAAAATAACAATAAAAATAACTATCTTAAATATTTTTCATTTTACGTTAAATTGAAATGACAATAATAATACTTTAAGTATTTTAAATCTCATTTTTTTCAAAGTTGCAAATCTGATAATTTAATTAATTATATAAATAAAATTGAATCCCATTATAAAACATAGTTTTCTAAATTTAAGATCTAATATTTTTATTTATGTACTTATTATGAAATGAACCAATTATGAAGTGTACAATGTACTTATTCAATTAGAAATGTATATAAAAATACTATTTTGATTAAAAACCATAAATTGTGCAATTTAATTGAAAACAAAACCATATGATAATTCATTTTGAAATGAAACCATATAGAAAACCAATTTAAATAATGTAATAATTATTTTTGAAATAAAATAAATTAATAACATACATAAATCTTATTTTTAAACATTTTTTAATTTTGTTTATTTGAAATAGAGTCAACTAATTTATATAATTTTGTTTTGAAATAAAAACAAATTAATTTGCAAGTATATGACATACAAATTACAAATTTGAAATCAAATTACTTTTAAATCTTATTTTAAAATATAATTTTTTTACTATGTTTCGATTTTACTTTGACACAAGTGGTAAACATAATTTCAAATGCATAAAATCAAATTGAATCTCATCCTATAATATATATATATATATCACTATTTTTATTTTATTTTATTTTGACATACAATACCTACAATAATGAAATGAAAACATGGCAATTTAACTAATTCAAGAGTTAGAGGTTTATCTAATTTGAATTACATAAAAAAAATGTATAAATCTCATTTAGTTTCTAGAATATAACATAATGAAGAAATTGTGCATTGGTAAAAGCATAAAATCTTAATTATCTTTTTGAATTGAAATGATAAATTTGTCAACGTTTTAAATTTGATATTTATTCATTTGTATAAATTTGAAACTACATTTAAATACAACTGAAATTTCATTCTAAGGTTTACCATTCTAAGCTCTATCAAAACTTCAAAAGTTGCAACATTTTAAAATTTAATAGATTTTAATTATAACTTAAACGGTAGATGTGGTTGACATTATTAGAAACTGTATTAGTGGAATAAACATAAATTTGTTGTGTAGATTTTTGGAAATCATGGAATTTGAATAATTGTTTTCTTGTATTACATTTTTAAGCTTTTCTTTCACTTTACCAAGAAGCCACCAACTTGGGATAAGAGGTATCATTATACTTGTTACATCTAAAAGAACAAAGGTGGTTTTGCATACAACTATATTTGTTATTAAAAACAATTGATGATTGCAAATTTTTCCATGCGTAACAAAAACTTATTGATTTACCCTTCCATAATAATATCGTTTTCGTTAAGCACATTTTTTATTGATCTGGTCATTTATGGTGTGTTCATGGTGACTGCAATTATAAAGAAAACATTAAACAAAATTGCAATAAAAGGAAACTATACATGCACGAAAATGAATCATATATATTCTACTTCATCCTCATCTTGCTTTAGTTAATAGGACGATTTGATTTCAATATCAAACATCCCACTAACAACTCATCTTTTGTCCACACCATCTCAAATAACACAACCAAGATCTCATCTCATCTTCTTCGATCCACTTCACACAATGTCAGTGTTCCATTAAACAAGAACCATCCCGACATCATCATACTTGGGAAAGTTAAAAAAATGCTTGAAATTATTAGAAACAAATACAAAATAAAACAATAACAAAAAATGCAAATCAACCTATGGTTTTCAACCAACCATAAATTTAAATTTGTGAACTATTTAGTAGGAAAGAAGAGAATATGATGCAACAAGCATTCCCAACCATTCCTAACTTTCCATGAGCTAACAAAACATTCCCAACACAACCTATGGAAAGCATAAACCCATTACATTAAATGTAAACAATGTAAATGTTAATTTAAAACTATATGAAATTATGTTTCAAATTAATAGAAGATGAAAATTAAATTGTTAAAATATATCATCCATCTACTAGCTGGTTTTATCCTCTTGGGCCTTAATAGATCCAAACATTAAGACCACTGTTTATTCTAGAAAGAAGAGTATAATAGGAGATTGCAACATCCTATTTCCAACAAAAGATGACACAACACCTATACAGTCCTGCAACTCAAGGTTTCCATGGATTGAAGCCATGGAAATCGACTAACAAAAAGCTTGCTAACAGGGAGGATGTGAATTATTACATACAAAGACATTCATTATGAAATAAGGAAAATGTAGACCCAAGTAACATAAATGTTGATTTAAAACCACTTGATTTAAATCCTTGAACCAACATTATCTTTTCTAAAAAATACAAATTAAATTGTTAGAATAGATCCATATAAACCCACTACATTTTATTGCTACATTAAGCAAGGCTGCAAAGTAAATATTACTTTAAAACCATATGAATTATTTATAAACCCACTACATTTTATTTGCTAAAGTAAGCAAGGTTGCAAAGTAAATATTACGTTAAAACCATATGAATTAATTATAAACCCACTACATTTGATTTGCTAAAGTAAGCAAGGTTCCAAAGTAAATATTACTTTAAAACCATATGAATTAATTGACAACAGATCCAAACCTTAAAACTAACTGAAAATAGCCTGTTAATCAATCCACTTTGGGCATGAATAGATCCAAACCCACCCATTAACTATAACTATTATAGGATGGCAAAGTCTTTAACCAACGCATTAACTATAACTATTATACAAGGAGAAATCAAAGTGTGTATAAATGTGAGATCCAGGTTGGAGATAGATGTATGTTAATGTCAAACAAGTATATCCACCCACCCAGTTCTTATGAACTGTTCTGCCCTTTTCTATCAACTACCCTTCCACAAAAATTATTAGCCTTACCAACAAGAGAGATGTCCTCTAATCATCTTGGAGGACGCTTTCCCTTTTGTGATGACTTCTTATAACAAAAAATTCCCAGGGTAAAGAAAAACCTTCACAGCTTGAAAATAACTAACTAGTTTGACATTTTCTTCCGTAGGCAACATTATTTTGACAGGGGCAAACACTTCACTTAAAATATGATTGAAACAGTGAAGGATGCCATCTATGGATATTAACAATTTACCAAAAAGAAAGTGTCCAACAGAAATCAAAACCACTTATCAGGTAATATCTCTTCTTTGTAAACTATGAAAAAACCTAAACATCTACAAATCTAAATCTAAATCTAGGGGGATGCCTCTGCATACATCCACCGCATACATCCAGTTGCATTTTATTGTTTGAAAGGAAGAGGGTGTACATACAATAACAATAAAAGATGGAAGCCATGGATTCGATCTCCACGTTGAATATTTCATTCAAAAGGAAAAAGGTAGGTCTTCGTTTGCATCTGCATTTGCGCCTCCCACTCCGCCTGCCCTGCCTTGCCCATTTGAAATAGCTGGTAGTTGATGCATGAATAACTGGTATTTGATGGATGGATACTGGGAAGTTCCCATTAAACTAAAAAAAGGCAGGTGATAACGAGTGATTACAAGTACTCATGGAGAACAAATAACATATAACTTGTTCGTGACACTTAAATTGTGACCTATCATACACCAACCATAAGTTAAGTGATTGTGCTAGTCAAACATTAACCAAAAAACATTGTTTGAAATAAAATGTATAAATAATTTTAACATGTGTAATTTGAGAAAAAGGTAATTAAGTTTTCACTAGAATTTTTCCAATCACTCTATCGTACAATCAAATTATGTTTGAGTCATTATATAGTAAATTTCAATCATTATATGATAACTATAATGCCATTATATAAAATGTATTGATGATTTTAACATGAGTAATCAAATTATGTTTGAGTCATTATATGGTAACGATGGTTCCATTATATAAACTTCATATATATTGTATTGGTGATTTTAACATTTACTTTGCACTCAAGTCTTTTCAAACATGACTATTTCATATATATTGTATTGGTGATTTTAACATTTACTTTGCACTCAAGTCTTTTCAAACATGACCATACAATCAAATTATCTTTGAGCCATGGGGAGTGATTGAATTTGCACTCAAATCTTTCCAACCACTCGATCATGCCCTCAAATGTGACGGTTTCATACCATCAAATTATGTTTAAACCATCACAGGGTAAGTTCAGAACATTATATAGTAACGATGACCTGTGATTAGAGAACTCACCATGAAAGGATTAAGACCAAGGGGATTTTTCTTAAGCATTTGAACAAATGTTTTTTGGTACTTAATTTTGAAAACTATGAAGGAATTAAAAGGTTACATCATAGGAAAGTTTTAATTGATTTTTTTATATTATTTCTAGTTTTTAAAAGATTTTGGATGGATTAAAGGATGGTCAAAACTTTCATTGTTATAGTTATAAAATGAATAGAATTTTGATTATGGTGAGTTGTGGTTTTTTTTAAATTTAAATTGTAATTTAAATATATTTTCAAAAAGGATATTGTTTGAATGACTTTTATTCTATTTTTAATTATAGAATTTAAAAATATTTCACAATCATTTATATTTGGCTTTTTTTTTTTTTCATTTCTTAGAATGTTACCTCAATCCTTGTTTGTATTGTGAAATCTATATTATAGCTTTGAGCCCATCATTAATAATTCATTTCCTCGTAATAGAAAACAATGGATCCATAATAATATAAAAAATTATGTATAAAAGATGGATAGATAATGAATGGATCCATAACATACTATCAATCATATCCCACAAGGTACAAGGAAATAAAGGTGTATGCATATTACATCTAGATGAGTCACATGCCACTCACATCAGTAACTTAGTCCTCCACAGGTTTTGGGGAAATGTGTGGAATATCATAATATCCTTTTAGGACTCCACTATTTATGGAATTTTTCTACTTTAAATGTACACATCTTTCAAATAAAATCATTTATGCCTCAAATACTGATCATTATCACTTCGCATGGACATTTAGCTATTAAAGTTTTATTACAAATCATAAACATTGTTCCTTAATTCCAAAATCCAAGCTTGTCCCATGTGGTAATTCTAGATATTCAAGCATTGGTATTATAATCGAGTGAGCCTAATTCATTTTAATGCAAACATATAAAAAACTACAACATTTGGGGTGAAAATTTGATGCTAGTTTGATGCTTTTTTGCATTAAGTAAATGTCAACCAGTAAATTGACCAATGCCAATTGAACATCTATAAAGATGCGTTGAATATTCCACATGTTTTAACATTTAATTTTTGATGTTCCATAGATTTTTTATCCTCTAATGAAAAATGGAATTGGCAGCCCTTTAAGGACCTTAAGTCGATGAAACAAATGTTGAACAAACATCACTTAAGAGACATTAAGTAGTACATTAAGAATGTCACTTAAGTGATGTTGGTTGGATGTTAAAATTTAACTTAGCATCTCTTGAGTGATGTGCATTCGATGTTTGTCTTATAATTGCAATGCTAGAAAATGCGATACTTTACAAGTTAGTTAAGTGACATATGTTGAATTATATAATAAAACGCCCAAATTTTTGGTTCCCCCTATCAATGTTGTTTCAACAATGCAACATTACGAGCTTATGTAACATCATTTGAGTTTAAAATAGTTCCAATTACATAATTATGAATCTCTTTTTTCTCTTCTAGAAATGTTGATTCTAGTTCTTATAAGCTTGGTAAAATACATCAAAGTCACAAACATATTAAGGAGAAAAAATGTGGAAGTTAAGGGGCACATAATTCAGAACAACATTAGATCCTTCTTATATTTGTTGATTATTCACCGCTCCTACTTGCAATACAGTTAAAGTAGCTTTTAGATGTCTTTTTCCTCAGCTCTCGCATATGTCAACAAACATTAACATTTTATTTCTATATATTTTGCAGAGTGGAGCTGTATTGATGCTCATTTATGTTAATTGTAGTTGTCACTGCAAAAATTGAAATCCTATTGTCACTAATGTAATCCTCATGCCCATGCAAAATCCTTTGAATTTCATGATTATCCCTTTGACATTTCCCATGACACAAAAAAAAAATCCATGTTCTAAACGTCTGGAGCTTTGAAGACACCTCAATGAAAACATTGCCCTTTAAAGGGGAAGGAACATTGAGATAGAGATTGAACCAAATATATAACACCCCAAAGCTAGAGATAAATATTGAGCCACCAATCTAGAGACACAACCCTAAAATATTATTTAAGCACGGAGCCTCAATTGACGAACATGGAAGATAAAGAAACAAACCCAGGGATGGAAGGAACTAAGGAAACCACAGATATGAAAGAACAAAACACCAAGAATTTGTCAAAAGACATGTAACAACAAGAATTCAAGAGATTGGTGAAGCGTTGTCTTCCAAAAACCAACCTCGATTGAATTTCAATTTTACGCCACAACACCACAACGCTTTTAATTCTCCATATTTTTTTCCACAAGTCTCTAAGCCTTCATCAAACTAAACTTACCTGTATTTCCAATGGAACTACTAGGGGAATCCAATCAAGGTGAAAAACCCTTCAACATCCATTCCATACTCCATAGTCCCACTCGTAATTAATATTTTTTCAGTTCAAAAAAACGACAGAGGAATATGTTTGGCATGTTTGGTGTCATAACATAAGTGCACTCGGCTTTATAGTTTAGTGTAAGATTCGCCAAGATTTCACAAGATTTTCTAATTTCGTGAAAGATTTGCCAAAACTTTTACAAGTTTTTATAATTTTGTGAAAGATTTGCCCAAAATTTACAATATTTTATAATTATGTGAAAGATTCGCCAAACAATTATATATACATATTATATTATTGATAAAATAGCCTTCACACTTTTCTGTGTATCATGGGGATTCACCCATTTTTTATACATATAAATTTAGGGGGGGTTCTTAAAATCATCCCTGGAGTGGGAGCATTTGAATTCTGTAGAACAGAAAAACAATCTGATCAAGAGGTTAATTGTGATATTAAGATGAGAAATCATCTTGTTTACGATGAAGACTGTAGCTGTTGGGTTACTCCTTCACTAATTAACAGAATGACGCACTAATTTAATAATTGGCAGGTTTTAAAAAACTTATGATGGTAGCGAATACAAATTACGCTAAACAAGCTGAATGGGAAGGATTAGGCATCGACAATTATGTTGAGTCTCTTTCATTGGACACATAATGTCTTCAGGGGAGATGACGAACAAATTAGTGCTAAACAATTTGTTGATAAAGCATATAAATGATTTTGGACGCTACTGCATCACAATAATCACATTCTGATAATGAAGAACATGCATAACATTCAATATGTCACTCTATAGTTGATTTGAGTTTCTTTATTCTTACTTTGATCTCGATTTAGATCTAGTCTCTAGAAGATAGAATTTAGGCCCTTGAGGAAGATTTTGTAATTTTTTCCTGTGCTATTGCAACTGGTTTTTTTTTTTTAATTCAAATTATAACTGTTTTTGTAAAAAAAAGAAAAAAATGTTATTTTATTGAGTTATATGGTTTGAAAGATGATTTTGTGAAGTCCCGTGTGCAATATCCCAGTGTGCTATATTTTCCCAAAGAGCAAAGAAGGCAAAGGGATTTGAAGAGGTCTCGCGAGTTAAGAGAAGTAGGCATGGCTATCTATGGATTCGAAGATGCATGCATTAAAAAAAATATCACATGACATTCCAAATACAAAATGATCCATAAATGGGATCTTAAATTCCTGCAATGAATGGCCTTTAGCTGGCTTGAGCAAATCGTTGATGCATCATTCCTTTATTTGAGGCCTAATTTTTCTTCCATTGGATTTCTAATGAGAAGAACACTGGGAACAAAAATCAACAACAAAAGAGGTCAGTTTAACAGATCAGCAACAACATATCCATACTCATCATCCAATTCCGAACTCAACAATAGAAGAGCAACGTTGCATCCTGTGGGTGTGCACATTCATGTGTTTTGAGCAGTGTGTTCACATGTATCAGATTTATTGTTGAGAACATAATTGATCTACTACTAGCACGTGCCAAAAGTTTCCCTGGTCTTCCATTAGTACATGGTGGGAGGACTTAACATTCTTGAATTTGTTTATAGGCCTTCAGGGTTTAAATACCTTTCAAACAATAACAAAATTAAATTTACTAGGCTATCTAAATCTATGTGAAAACATCCTTTTAAGGTAGATTTTAAAGTGAGGTTTTAATCATGACCGAGTCCCCTGGAATATTGGTGGGAAGATGAGATTTAAAAAAATCTTGTTTGAAAAAATATATATATAACATTATCTATCAAGATCTCTGAGCATTGCAGGTGGAGGTAGCAATCAAGAATGGAAAGAGCAATTTGTTTTCACTATATCCGAGGGGGTTACCGACCTTACCTTAAAAACAATGGACAACGATACTTTCAAACGCGGATGGATTCGTTGGAGAAGAAAGGTGCATATGAGTCCCCATCATTGCAATCTCAACCATTTTCTTAAAGCTTGCATTCTTCCATATTTTTACAATGTTATTTTTGCTTCATTTTATTTCTTATAATTCATGATTGTGGTGCATAGCATTCCATTGGAGGCATTATTCATGGAAGGAAACCTACCCTCTATGCCCTACATCGTCATCCTTCTAAACAAGACCTATTGTGGGGAGATAAAAGTGGGCCTCGCATTCACCGGTAAGACAATACTTATTGTGGGGAGATAAAAGTCGGACTCACATTCACTGGTAAGGTGCAGTCGGTGTATTTGCAGAGTTTAATTATACGAGAATGTTTCCTTTGAATCATAATATCATGGATTTATTTTAAGTTTCGAATATGTTGACCAATTAGTGTAACTTTCAATTGTTTTTTCCTGCATCATGAGAATTTTAAAATCCAGGGTAGTTTAAATATAAAGGTTAAACTTGTAAGTGATTAATATTGTAAGGTTGATATGCAAGTGTTTTCTTAATTTATGGCCATTGGAAATTGCAGGTCGAAAAAGAAGATTGGTATGAAGAAGCAGCAACATAGGAGGTGGGAAGGTGGAAAGAAATGGGTGATAATGAGTTATGCATTGAACAATAATTGATTATTACTCTCGCAGTCGCTCTCACTAGGTCCACTATGATCAAGTTCAACCCTTTGAAAGAGGTGCATGGGTTTCTATTCATCAATATGTTGGTAGTTGTGTACTGCTTCTCAGCTGCTGTAAATTTTATCTTATCTGTGGCCAAAGTTTTGGGTTTCATGACGTGCTTTTGTTTCTTGCTCTCTAAGATATTGTACATGTATGGCATTGACCAGTTTCACAACCATATTCAAATTATTAAAACAAAATATGGGAATTATATATTTTGTCATCTGTTATGATATGTTGGATTATGGATTATTGCAGTCCAAGATACTATATACATATTGTATAAGGATTGTGTGAACATGTTCCCATCTAGAAGCACGGTATTAGTCATTTTGGTTGATCAATCAACTTGGATGAGATGGAGAGAGTTTCTTTTAGGATGTGTGCATGATTTAAACAATAGTTGATCTCTTTCGTATTATGTTTTGGTCTCCAAACATAAACTTATAATATACTGGTTTATTTCCATTAACTGTGTAGATCATGCAATGAAACTTTTATCGTGAGCAAGGTTACATTTCAATACATATAATAGACAGAGGATTTGACAATTGGCTTGTCATTTGGTACCTATTTATATCAACATTATTTTATCAATAATTTTGAATGTTTGAGGAACCCATATTCTCATAAGGCTTCAAACAATTTTGTCCCAACGATTATGTAGCTTATAAGATGTAATATTCATATTTATAAATAGCATGTTGGCAATGTTGGAAGAACATTGCCACTTTCGTATCTCTTGTTCATTTACAAGCCATGATGCAATCATTCTTTTCTTCTCATTCTCAATTTTTGAGCATCTCGCCAATAAATGCAACAATTATTGTTACTTCTTTGACCTCGGGCTTACATTGTAGGTATAAATTAGCCTTAGCTTTCTAACAAAATTGCACAGTGAATGGAAGCGAACGCGCATTAGCCTTCATATGTAAGCTTTCCATCTAACACAACCACGTTGTCATCAAATGCATTGCACCATGAATGAAATCTAACTCGGGTTAGCTTTCCTTCTAACAACATTGCACGGTGAATGAAAGATACCACGTGTTAGCCTTCATATGTCAACTTTCCATCTAACACGACCACGTTGTCATCAAATACTTCGCACCATGAAGGAAATGTGACTCGGGTTAGCTTTCCTTCTAATAACATTACACGGTGAAAGAAAGCTAACGCGTTTTAGCCTTCATATGATAGCTTTTCATCTAACACAACCACATTGCCATCAAATACATTCCACCATGAAGGAAATCCAACTCGAGTTAGCTTTCATTCTAACAACATTGCATGGTGAATGAAAGCTAATGCGTGCTAGCCTTCATATGTTAGCTTTCCATCTAAAACAACCACATTGTCATCAAAGGCATTGCACCATGAAGGAAATCTAACTCAGGTTAGATTTTCTTCTAACAACGTTGCATAAAAACTAACGCGTGTTAGCCTTCATATGATAGATTTTCATCTAACACAACCCCATTTCCATCAAATACAATCCACCATGAAGGAAATCCAACTCGGGTTGGCTTTCTTTCTAACAACATTGCACGGTGAATGAAAGCAAATGCGTGCTAGCCTTCATATGTTAGTTTTCCATCTAAAACAACCACATTGTCATCAAAGACATTGCGCCATGAAGGAAATCTAAATCAGGTTAGCTTTCCTTCTAATAACATTACATGGTGCAAGAAAGCTAACGCGTGTTAGCCTTCATATGATAGCTTTTCATCCAACACAACCACATTGCCATCAAATACATTCCACCATGAAGGAAATCCAACTCGGGTTAGCTTTCATTCTAACAACATTGCACGGTGAATGAAAGCTAATGCGTGCTACCCTTCATATGTGAGCTTTCCATCTAAAACAACCACATTGTCATCAAAGACATTGCACCATGAAGATAATCTAACTCGGGTTAGGTTTCCTTCTAACAACATTGCATAGTGAATGAAAACTAACACGTGTTAGCCTTCATATGATAGATTTTCATCTAACACAACCACATTGCCATCAAATACATTCCACCATGAAGGAAATTCAACTCGGGTTAGCTTTCATTCTAACAACATTGCACGGTGAATGAAAGCTAATGCGTGCTAGCCTTCATTTGTTAGCTTTCCATTTAAAACAACCACATTGTCATCAAAGACATTGCACCATGAAGGAAATCTAACTCAGGTTAGCTTTCCTTCTAATAACATTACACGGTGAAATAAATCTAACGCGTGTTAGCCTTCATATAATATATTTTTATCTAACACAACCACATTGCCATCAAATACATTCCACCATGAAGGAAATCTAACTCGGTTTAACTTTCATTCTAACAACATTGCATGGTTAATGAAATCTAATGCGTGCTAGCCTTCATATGTTAGTTTTCCATCTAAAACAACCACATTGTTATCAAAGACATTGCACCATGAAGGGAATTTAACTCAGGTTATCCTTCCTTCTAACAACATTGCATATTGAATGAAAACTAACGCGTGTTAGCCTTCATATGATAGTTTTTCATCTAACACAACCACATTGTCAGCTTGCATAATTATGAAGGCAGGTTGCATAGTCTGGAGTATGGCTTGCTGTTAGCACTGACATGCAAAACTATGATTCCTACATCGATGTTGCTCAATATAATGGTTTATTCCTTCATTAAGCCAGCACCACCATTGCTAAGTAACCAGCCATGCTCCCTCTCTCAGTTCATCATTGCTTTTTTTATATGTCCAAAAATTTATATGTGCTGAGCTCCATCTTCTTAAAATAAATATTATATCTACTTATCTAGGGTCCCAATCAGAGATGTTGGTTCCTCTTACATAGATTGCAAGGAAAATTAAATCTATGCTTAGTTTTTAATCTAGTAGGATTTTGTGTCTTGTATATATGGTGTTTTTTCTAACACCGCAGACACGTTTTACTTCTGGCACCAAATGTTTAGAGAAACCTACATTTGTCTTAGGTGGTACCCTTTGTAGTTCTTATGGCAAAAAATTTGCCAAAAATAGTGGCCATTCTTCTAGCCTTTGGCCTTTTAATAGTTAAAGGATCAATGCTACGAGAAACATACAATTATATGTTTTTGCTTCACCTGCAATGTTGAGATTTGTTGCATTGAGAGTAGCGAGGTGCTTCCAACCCAATACAAGGAGATGTTGTCACGCTTGTTACTCTAGGTGCTTCCAACCCAATACGAGGAGATGTGTCACATTTGTCACGTTACATTTCCATGTGGACTCATAACTTATCAAAAAAAAAAAAAAAAGTAATTAAAAAACTCCATGTCGACTCATAATAAAAACATCTTAAACCCAAATATATTAAGCATTGAGATGATACAATTTCTCGAGGTGTAAATTTTTTTATATATTAAAAAATAAAATTAAACCCCAATAAACTAAATCTCTAGATTCTTAATACACATAACACTAAACCTTAGAATTTTTAAAAGCTTAGAATAAATAAATAAAACCTTAGAGTTTTTAAATAATATTTATGGAATCGCTTCACATGTAAAGACAAAGTGAAAACTCTAATTTGAAGCATTCCTATGTTTCCTTTTCTGTATTTCATGCTCATAATTTTCTTGAAAATCCCTTTCAAGCCATACCGTATTTCCTGCTCACAATTTGTTTGCGGATCCCTCCTAACCACACAAGAACTGCATTTTTTTCACATATTTTAATAAATTCTCCATTTGAACGCCATTACTGCATTTTTAAAAGATGTTTCGAGACACACGGGTTTTGAACAAGGTTTCATTTGTCAACCATGAGTTCCATGGAGAAAGAGGCTTCTTCGGGACCTCCCAAAGTTGGCTAACCCTCCACCAAGCTTGCTGGCGCCGATATGGACTCTATTGATAGGGAGATTGCTGAGTAGCGGAAAGTAGTGCCCCAGGTAACATTATTTTTTTGAAATTGAATTACCTTTTTTTGAAATTGAATTACAGAAGACTCCAAGGGAATTTCTTTTCATTATCTATTGTGGAAAAGTTATGATGGGTTGATGTTAGATTTATCTTTTATTATTATTATTAACTTTATTTCAAACTCAAAGTTCACAGTCCATAATTTGGGAGGAATATTTGATGAATAATGGCAGATGCATTGCTCGGAAACACAATAAAAATAGTATTAAAAATTTAGATGTGCGTGGGAGGCTAATCTCAATCCAAACCTGTCTCATCTACAATCTGAATCTATGACTGAGCTCAATCCAAACTTGTTAGTTTTAATATTCCAATAACCTAAAACATCCACAATAGAATGCACCCAATACTCGACCCCAAATGCTATCAAATATCAACAATAGCATTACTAAATGCTAGCAGATCTAAGACTTTAATTGTTGACATATGTAGCAGGATTGTGTGGAAAAAAACCCCAAATATGGAGCACACTTGCATTCTCAAATAATTAATTGATAGCAACCTGCAAATTAAGAGAATGAATCTATATTACAGGAAACCAATAAGCATTACAGGAATCAAAGGTTTGCTACCAAATCTCTATTCTTCAATTCAATCAATCATCCAATCACCAATGTGGTTCCTGTGACCGATGACAAAACACTTTTACAGCTACAAGATTGTTCTCCTGCAATCTATCCCCTTGTCAAATTCAAGCCTGCAATTCTCCAACCCTTACAACAATCAAGTCGGATCAGCTACATCTCATCGATTTCAGGTTTAATAATGAATATATTTCTCAGGTCTCGTCAACAACTCGACACAATTTCAAAATTGTCACTCGGCTAGAACGCAACCATATTTCATTTGCCCTACTAAGGGATTGTGACCTTTATCTATGCACACGGGATTTTTTTTTCATGGCATATACTTTCTCAGTCAAATTGTATTATCAGTCAAACCCCAACAATACCTTCAGGCATCGACATCATTGAGTAGAAGAGTGCATTCATATAAATGGAAGAAACAGAGTATTGGAAACATTACCAGATATCTTCGCTTTAGATTTAGAACAATCCTCTCAATCACCTGATGTTATCATGTTCTCAGTTGTCTATCCAATGCTGCACATACATTCCAACTCAACCATTACATTAAAGATTTGAGTGTGCACATTACAGCTTCTCAAGTGATGGATTGATTCACTCTATTGGTGGATCAACTTATCATAGCAGTAAATTAGAAGCAGAGCACACTTCTATGCAATCCAATTCCCTCTTCTTGCACACGATCAGTTTGATGTTCTTTGTTCCACATCAATTGATTGACAGTGTTCAACTTATACGCCTGAGTTTACACTTGATTACTAGAACACAATGTATAAATTCCCTTTTTGACTGTTGCAAATCACCATAAATTTAACTAACCTGATTGCTAGAAATATCATTAACAGAGCACACAAATTATGTTCAATCACTGGAACAAAGCAAAAAGTTCATAAATGATGCTGAAGATTAATATGCTATTTCCCATACAATGAACTGAATCTGAAACTAATTAGATCACTGAAGTTTGCACTCAATCATTTACACAAGAAAATTTCAGAGAACCCATACTAAATACTATCAAATAAGACGTGAAATTTAAACCCCGATGCTGAAAGAGAGCTGCTCTTTTTCCCTTGCACAAAAACATAGTATATTTCTTTCAAAATCACTATAGAATACATGACAGAGAGCAAATTCTATTAACCTACAGGAGTTTCCTGTCAATCCCTCATACATTCAATTAATCATCAACAGATTAATACATATCATTTCTCTGGCTTGATTTCTCATTCTTGGCGTCAAGGCCTTGGCCATTCTTTTTAATTTCTCTCCATAACCTCCTCTCCTTATTCTCTACTCAACAACTTTATGAATATAATAAACCGGTGATTAATTCAAATCACAAAGGAAGATGAGTATCCTCCAAGTTTAGATAACAAATCCCTGATGTCCCTATAATTTCTCAACTTCTCTAACTTTATGCTAAAAGGGAAAATATGTTACATTATATGGCAAAACAAACCCCCCTACGTGGACTTTCTAGGATCCTCTAGAGACTAGAACCTATTGAAAACATAGGAAAATTACAACTTTTACATGATGCTCCTGCATCAGAAAGTGTAACACCCAAGCATTTTACAGGTGGACACAGGCCTTGACTGAACTTCAACCTCTTTGGGGTCATAGATTCTTCCCCCAATTGATAAACAAAACATTTAATTAAAATCCACAGCATTTAAAAAGTAAGAGGTCTTACTCGATTGTTTGTCAGAAATCAAGCGTTGCTCCTTTACATAGTGCCTTTCACACAACCTCCCTGGAATTGATGAATTCTAGTACACAGTTCGCCCAAACATTCGCAAATAATTGTATTGAATCACTGATAGGTGTTTATATCTTAGAATTTGGGGTGTACTACCATCTATGCTTTTCCTAGATTAAATGAGGATGGGGTAAGTGTACTGTCCAGATTGATTTTATGGTCATCGTCCGAAATTTTAAATAAACAATTATATAGAAAAAAAGAAATATAAAAAATAACTGGTAGTTGATGCATGGATAACTCGTAGCTCATGCATGGATAACAGGTAGTGACAAACAACCCATTTAAGTAAAGAAAGTAACAGGTAGCTGAGGCATAGACAACAGGTCATTACAACTAAGCATAGAGAACAAGTAATAGATAACTTGTTCATGGCACTTAACTTGTGACCTATCGGTGTTCATTGGCCACAAGTTATGTGGCTGTGCTAGTAGATCCCATTTGGGAAAATGGAGCTCCAGGCATCATAGAGTATGGATTGATTATATCTAGATGTGGGTTGTTGAGATGAATATGGTTTTGAAATTGGTCCTGTGCAAGTGTAGTTTGAGTTTGTTGTCATTCAAATTTTTCCCAGCAAGAAGGTATCATGAAGATCAACAGCCTGGTTGAATTTTCTAGAATTACTTGGTGTATTTTCTACAACAGTATGAGGTAAACTTCTAGGAATATTTAGTCAAGGAAGAATAAATTGGTTGAGAATCAAGCATTTTCTTCTCACCAAGAATATGGTTCAACTAATAAATGAAAAGATGCTTTACCAACCATTTCCATATCTTTCCGGAACTTATGTCATCAGAAATGCTGGAAAGTGTGAGACAGGGTTCCCTCTCAAGGAATGTGAGGGCTGCCTCCTTTACTTGCTCAGAAATTTGGTCAATGGCTTGCAAACTGCTCCTACTTGCAAATGCTGTTAGTTTCTCTACTGCTTAGAACTGTTCTTGAGTGTGCCTAGGGCTGAGATAAATCCTTTCAAATGCCATCAGTTTGAGGACTGATATTTGGGTTACAAATATGAGCATCCCTCATCCACTTGCACTTGTAGGAAAAGTTCAAAAATACCCTACATTTTTTACATTCAACAGTGAGTACCTTGTGCCCTAGCTGTCACCATTTCTGTGAGAGGACCAAATAATGAGCTCTAACATTTACTGTAAATGCTATCATGTGCCACATGGATGTTAATAATGGCGTGCTCACTAATGGTGTTATGTGGCTATCATCTGACCAAATGTAATGTTATTAATGTTAGATAGATAAACCACAATAACAGGCTTGTAGGACAATAATTAATATACCAGGAGTTGATATATTGACAACTTATCTTAGGATGACCTATTGTTGTGTATCTTACAAGAGTTTAACACAATGCATTCCATTCTTTCCACTCCTGTGTGTCTGTTATGGTTGTACATGTACATTGGTTTCCCTACTTGACATCACAGCATGTTAAAATGACTCTCAGCATGGCCTCTGAATATATGTAGTTCAAGGAAGGTCACTCTTAGCGTAGTTCATGACTCCCAGTGAATGTATGTTTGAGAGACACCATTAAAGGTGTAAGGTGCATACAATTTAAATTTTATAGACATTTATTATTTCTTTTATATCATAAAAAAAGTAAAGAGAACGAATAACATCATAGTTCACAAAAAACAATGTACAAGGGAAAAGCAACATCCAGCAGGTTGACAATAATTAGATCTTACAAAGACACTAAATTTTCTATGACAAGAACATAAATGGTCAAAGCCATGCATGAGGATAAAACTTGACCAGTTGTAGTATTGAACGACTCAGGTTTTGAAGATTACCATCGTACTACACCTGCCAACCAATACATCGCCCAGTTATATGTTGCAATATTTTCCATGATGTCAACCAATCACTTATGATCTCTTTGTTATAAGATGACTAGTGTGCGGGAATCATAATTCTTATGTTCTGAATCTTTTGACTGTAGGATTGTAGTTGCTTGCACAATGCATCTGCTTCCAATTTCTGCTAGCTTGAGATTGTATATTCGTGCACATAAATATCGAGAATTACACTTCTTCTACTTGTGGTGTGGCAATGTTGATAAAAATTGTGAGCATTGTTGCATTTTACAAAAGAAAAATTGGCATCCATTAAGTACTATCCTTTATTTAAATTGACTTTCTTTAAGACAGATAAACCAAAAAAAGGGCAAGTTTAAAGACACTTGCCAACATATGCTTGCATTGAAGAGTCATTGGAAATTGAGCCATATTAGGCTGTTGTAACTTCGGCTTAGCAAGAGTTGCCTTCAATGACACTCCCACAACAATATTCTAGACTGTATGGCCTTGTACACTTCTTAATTAGCCATTTACACTTTTTCTGCTTGGGGTTAGTGGAATATTCATGTGCTTTCTTGGTGTTGATAAGAGGACTGTTGTTGGGAAATCAAGACAGGAACCTTCCTCCGAGAACAAGATAAATCACACACAATGCCAACGACGAAATAATCATAGCTGTCCTGTCCATTACCCTAACCAAGTTCTTATAAAAGCTACTGGATTGGCAATGTGACATGTTTCTTGAATCCCTTAAATTAACCTTGTTTCTAATTTTGTGGAGTATATTAGTGAGGTTTGGTTTTTGGTTTGCTATTATTTGTATATTTTATTGGTAGAGGAATGCTCTTGCACTCATGTACACAATTTTCAATATTATATTCATCACAAGATAAAACATCAGTGACAAGAATCAAAGTCTCTCTCTCCTCTATTTATAGGAGAGGTTAGGGAGGTAAATAATACTATGTGGGCACAAACCCTTATAAGTAGTATACATAATCCTCACAAGCCAATACAAGTGAGATGTCCAGTCTAAAGAACATATGTCATGCTGCAAGGTATGATTCCCACACCCTCGCTCGACACATTTTTCAAAATCTTAGCCTCTAACGTAGAAATTGCATTGCATGTTACTTAGGAAAAGCCTAGTTGCGAAAACCGTAAAAAAATACAACATTCGGTCCATGAAGTCATTGGAGAGGGGTGTCGATCCAATAGAACTGATGGTTTGTCCATCCAAGCCCCAATTATTGACTTATGATGAGTTTGATCTCGTGTCCCAAAGCCATTCAAGGACACTTCACAAATTTCAACAGGGGCATAAAAAACAAACCGAGCAACAAAATTGAGTTTCATTACCTCTTGCAGGTGTGTTTGGGCTTAGGCGAGATGACTATGATGCCCACACCCTTGCTTGGATTTTTTTTCAAAATCTTATCCTATAATGTAGAAATTGCATTTTATGTTACTTAGCAAAACCCTAGTTGCAAAAATCTTTAAAATAGACAACATTCGGTCAATGAAGTCACTAGAGAGAGGTGTCCCTAGCAGTACTCCGATGTCATGGTTCCAGTGGAACTAACAGTTTGTCCATCCGAGCGTTGGTTACCAAGTTATGGCGAGTTTCAACTTGCTTCCCAAAGCCATTCAGGGACACTTGGCAAATTTCAACAAGGGGCATAAAAAAAAACTGAGCAACGAAATTGAGTTCTGTTACCTCATGTATGTGTGTTTGGGATAGAGCAAGATGACTGTGGTGCCCACACCCTTGATTGACACATTTTTCAAAATCTTGGCCTATAATGCAGAAATTGCATTGCATGTTACTTTGCAAACCCTAGTTGCTAAAACCGTAAAAAAAGACAATGTTCAGTCCATCAAGTCACTGGAAATGGGTGTCCTTAGTGGTACTCCGATGTCATGATTCCAACAAAATTGATGGTTTGTCCGTCCAAGCCCCGGGTTTTTACTTATGGAAAATTTCAACTCACTTACCAAAGCCATTCAGGGACAATTGGCAAATTTCAACCGGGGTCATAAAAAACAAATCGAGCAACATAATTGAGTTCCGTTACCTCCTGCAGGAGTGTTTAATATAGGGTAACATGACCACGATGCCCACACCCTTGCTTGGCAAAATTTTCAAAATCTTAGCCTATAATGCAGAAATTGCATTGCATTGTACTTAACAAAACCCTAGTTGCGAAAACTGTCAAAATAGAAAACATTCGGTCCATGAATTCACTGGAGAAGGGTGTCCCTAGTTATAATCCGATATCACGATTCCAACGAAACTGATGGTTTGTCCATCCGATCCCTGGTTACAGAGTTATGGAGAGCTTCCCAAAGCCATTCATGGACACTTGGAAAATTTCAACCGTGGGCATAAAAAACAAGCCGAGCAATATAATTGAGTTTTGTTACCTTCTGCAGGTGTGTTTGAGCTAGGTCAAGATGACCATGATGCCCACACCCTCGCTTGACACCTTTTCCAAAATCTTAGCCTATAATGCTTAAATTGCATTACATATTACTTATGAAAGACCTAGTTGAGCCTTGATGTACAAAGGGTTTCCTAAGTGGTACTACGATGTCATGATTCCAACGAAACTGATTGTTTGTCCATCCAAGCCCTAGTTACTAAGTTATGGCGAGTTTCAACTCGCTTCACAAATCCATTTAGAGACACTTAGCAAATTTCAACCGAGGGCATACGAAACAAACCGGAATGTAATTGAGTTTCGTTACCTACTGCAGGTGTGTTTGGGCTAGGGAGAGAAGACCATGATGCCCACACCCTTGCTCGACACCTTTTTCAAAATCTTATCCTATAATGCTGAAATTTCATTGCATGTTAATTAGCAAAACCCTAGTTGCGAAAATCGTCAAAAAAGACAATGTTCAGTCTATCAAGTCACTGGAGAGGGGTGTCCCTAGTAGTACTCCGATGTCCCGATTCCAACGGAACTAACGGGTTGTCCATTCGAGACCCGATTATCGACTTATGGTGAGATCATCTTGCTTCCCAAAGCCATTCATGGACATTTGACAAATTTTAATTGGGGCGTAAAAAACAAACCGAGCAACAGAGTTGAGTTTCCTTACCTCCTGTAGGTGTGTGTGGGATAGGGAGAGATGACCACGATGCCCACACCCTCGCTGGGTACATTTCTCAAAATCTTATCCTATAATGTAGAAATTGCATTACATGTTACTGAGCAAAACCTTAGTTGAGAAAATCGTCAAAATAGTCAACGCTTGGTCCACGAAGTCATTGGAGAGGGGTGTCCCTGGATGTACTCTGATGTCACCATTCCAAGGGAACTAAGGGTTTGTCCATCCGTGCCCCGCTTACCGAGTTATGATGAGTTTCAACTCGCTTCCCAAATCTATTTAGGGACACTTAGCAAATTTCAACCGAGGGCATAAAAAAAAACCGAGCAATGGAATTGAGTTTCGTTACCTCCTACAAGTGACCTTGGGCTAGGGTGAGATGATCACAATGCCCACACCCTCCTTTGACACATTTTTCAAAATCTTAGCCTTTAATGCAGAAATTGCATTGCAAGTTTCATAGCAAAACCCTACTATCACAATAGACAACGTTCGGTCCATGAAGTCACTTGATAGGGGTATCTCAAATTGTACTTTGATGTCATGATTCCAACGGAACTGATGGTTTGTCCATCTGAGCCTTGGTTATAGAGTTATGGCGAGTTTCAACTCGCTTCCCAAAGCCATTCAAGGACGCTAGACAAATTTCAACTGGGGCATAAAAAACAAACCGAGCAATGGAATTGAAAACTGTTACCTGCTAAAGGCGTGTTTTGGCTAGGGTGAGATGACCATGATGCCCACACCCTTGCTTGACACATATTTCAAAATCTTAGCCTATAATGCAGAGATTGAATTGCATGTAAGTTAGGAAAACCCTAGTTGCAAAAACCGTCAAAAAAGACAACGCTTGGTACATGAAGTCACTAGAGAGAGGTGTCCCTAGCAATAATCCAATGTCACAATTCCAATGGAACTGACGGTTTGTCCATCCAAACCCCGATTATCGACTTATGGCGAGTTTCATCTTGCGTCCCAAAGCCATTCAGGACACTTGGAAAATCTCAACTAGGGGCATAAAAAACCAACCGAGCAACGAAATTGAGTTCCATTACATCCTGCAGGTGTGTTTGGGCTTAAGGCGAGATGAACACGATGCCCACACCCTCACTCGAATCATTTTTCAAAATCTTAGCCTATAATGTAGAAATTGCATTGCATGTTACTTACCAAACACTAGTTGCAAAAACCATAAAAAAGGTCAATGTTTGTTCCATCAAGTCACAGGAGAGGGGTGTCCGCAGTGGTACTCTGATGTCACGATTCCAATGGAATTGACGGTTTGTCCATCCGAGTTCTGGTTATCGACTTATGGCAAATTTCAACTCGCTTCCCAAAGTCATTTATGGATGGAAAATTTCAACCGACGACATAAAAAACAAACCGAGCAATGGAATTAAGTTTTGTTACCTCCTGCAGGTGTGTTTGGCTAGGGGAGATGACCACTATGCCCACACTCTTGCTTGGTATTTGTTTCAAAAACTTAGCCTATAATGCAGAAATTGAATTGCATGTTACTTACCAAAATCCTAGTTGCGAAAACCATCAAAATTGAAAACTTTCGTTCCATGAAGTAGCTAGAGAGGGGTGTCCCTAGTGGTAATCCAATGTCACGATTCTAACTGAACTGACGGTTTGTCCATCCGAGCCCTGATTATGAAGTTTCGGCGAGTTTCAACTTGCCTCCCAAAGTCATTCAGGGACACTTGGAAAATTTCAACCGTGGGCATAAAAAACAAACTAAGTAACAAAATTGAGTTCCGTTACCTCCTGCAGCTGTGTTTGGGATATGGAAAGATGACCACAATTCCCACACCCTTGGTTGGCACATTTTTCAAAATCTTAGCCTATAGTGCAGAAATTGCATTGCATGTTGGTTACAAAAGACCTAGTTGAGAAAACTGTCAAAATAAAAAGCATTTGGTTCATGAGGTCACTCAAGAGGGGTGTCCCAAGAGGTGCTATGATGTCACGATTCCAATCGAGATGACGAACTTTCAATTCGAGCTCTGGTTACTAAGTTATAGCAAGTTTCAACTTGCTTCACAAATCCATTCAGGGACACTTGGAAAATTTCAATCGAGGGCATAGAAAACAACCCGAGCAACGAAATTGAGTTCCGTTACATCCTGCATGTGTGTTTAGGCTAGGGTGAGATGAAGATGATGTTCACACCATCGCTCGACACACTTTTCAAAATCTTAGCCTATAATGTAGAAATTGCATTGCATGTTACTTAACAAAACCCTAGTTGTGAAATCGTCAAAAAAGACAATGTTCGGTCCATCAAGTCATTGGAGAGGGGTGGTCCTTGCGATAATCTGATGTCACAATTCTAACGAAACTGACGCTTTGTCCATACGAGCCCCGGTTCTTTACTTATGGCTAATTTCATCTCACTTCCTAAAGCCATTTAGGGACACTTGACAAATTTCAACCGGGGGCATAAAAACAAATCGAGCAATGGAATTGAGTTTCGTTACCTTTTGCAAGTGTGTGTGGGCTAGGGAGAGATGACCACGATGCCCACACCCTCGCTTGTCACATTTTTCAAA
>BSBM01004499.1:0-25173 GCA_027924585.1 Larix kaempferi
TGCTCGCAGGTACCCACAGTTATTCCTTCGATAGTAGCGTGTGACTTCGGCTTTTGTTGGTTTATGGCTATTAGTTGTTGCTGGGTGAGTTTGGTTGATTCCTGAGTCTTTGTTGGCCTCTTTCTTGACTGTTTCATGCCTTGGTTGTGACCAGATCTCTTCGTTTCTCTTGGTTGAGCCTTCTTGGTTTTTTACCAATCTTTGGTTTTAACCTCTTGGTTTCTTCCTTTTGAGCTCTTCCTTTTGGCTGAGTCTTGCTGTTTAGGATCTGCTGGGTTGTCTTAGTGATCTTCTCATCACTTCAGTGACTAAATAGTAGGAATTGCCTTGCATTTTTTCATTCCATATATATTGAAAAAAATACAAAAACATTCATTTAGTTTTTGCATTTTCCTTTCTGTTTATAAGAGAAAATACAAAAATATTTTATTTCCATGTACTGCATTTTGCATTGAGTGCTTGTTGCCTTCATTTTAAGTTCTGCTTGTGCATTGAAAAGATAAAAGTTTGCATATTTATTTCAGAACTATTGGTTGATTTTGCATATTAGTGACATTGTTTTATTGGATAGTTGAGTCTAGGATTGGACAATGGTGCATATTATTGAGTCTACACATCACTAGTTTCACGACCATATCCCTTGAGTAATCACAGCCACTAAAATTAACGCTTAATCATAAAATTGATTAGACTTATTTTATTTATAGGGTACACCAACTAGCATAGGTTTAGAGTCTTAGAATAGATCATTGTGAGTTAACAATCCAAGACTATTGAACGAAACATTAGGTGTCTGACCAGGGAGTGGAGGAATCCATGGTATAGATCGGTGTTCTCAGGAAAGCTCTACTCAAACCAGAGTTAAGCAGGAGGTCACGGGAGGTTGGTTGAGGAGATATCCCTCTGATACCGGCTGAACGTTGGAGATATATCCAGGATTTGTTCGTATCTAGGGGTACCGGAGGTTCGTCCTCTTATGCTTCTGGCTTAGCTACCCTGCCCATACGACGGGTCCCACCTGCGACTGTTCCCCTAAGCATTGGTTATATTGCGGTAGACATAGTTTCCTTACCTAGGTACCGCACAGGGTACTTGCAGTGGTTATGCTGTTTGTGTCCTGAGTCAGATAGGGATTGGACATCACAGTTGTGTTCGTGCAGTGGACTTGACCCTGTTGACATAGTGAAGCCTGGGTGTCTCTATAACTGATTCTGTTACCTCCGGCTATAGTTTGGGAGTCTCAAGCCTCTCCTAGGCAAGACATACCGGCTCTAGTGTCGGGAGCTCATTTAGCCACTCTGTTTGTCTGCTCTTGGCTGTAGATTCTCTAGGTGTGTGCTTTTGATTTACTGTTGTTTGATCGATAGTTGGCCTTTAGGAGATGCTGTGTTTCTCTCCGGAGAGAATGTGGCGCGGAGCCTTACACTCTGTCGGTCCCGTTGTTTGGTTGGTTTAAAGCCAGCTTTGGTTACACAACGCATTACTAGAGGACGTCGGAGGGATCCCTCTGAAACTTCAGATTCTTACACGACTTACATTGAGGATTACATGGCTACACATCCCGATATCAAGAAAGACCTTTCTACTCCTTCGGGTAGAGTTGAACACATTTCCGATCCCCAGACTCCTCATGAGGATTGGGGAGGTGATCCACCTGCAACTCAACCTGGTTCTATTTGGCCTAATCCACTTGACCGGGATCCGTTTGATCCTTCAAATTTGGATAATTATCTTTACGGGATGCCCGACTTACCCGAGGAGGAAAAACAGGACGAGCCTTTCGTTCCTTCGTTTCCACGCGATTCTAGATATAGGAGGCCTGAGACTCATGATGATTCCAACCCTATGGTCAACCCCACTGCACTCTCTTTTGGTATGCCTAGTCACAATACTGTCGAACCTTCCACTATGGTTGGTACTCATGCTGGCACTAGTCAAAGTGTTAGCCATACTATACCCACTGGGGGCACTACCCTAGCTGGGGGCACTACGTTATCCACCCACTCACATAGTATGGGGACTGGTCCGATTCCTAACCATGCCAATGTTGGAACGCGACCACCTCCTAGGAATATGCAACCTAGTCGGAATGTTGTCCGAAGCACGACTCGCCATCCACCACCTAGTACACATGTCGCTACTCGTCAACCTAGGACCACTTTTGCACATGATACCGTTCCTCCCAACCACGGGGGTGGACACTTACCGCATACTTTTGCGTCCACTACTGCCACTAGTAATAGTAATGTAGGGGGTGGGAATATTTCCTATCCATATGGACATCACACCACCAACCCTGCTACTGGTCACACCCATATTGGACCTGGGAATACTTCTCATGCTTATGGTCATCACACGACTGCTCAAGCTAATCCTAATATTGGGGGTGGGAACATACCATACCATTACGGTCAATACAACACGATTCCCACTATGAATAGTACATACATGCCCCATACCCATGGTGGCAACCCTTACTACAACACAGTCGGTGCTGGCCACCAGTATCACCCACCACCCCAATATGGTGCTCAAAATGCACATATACGTGCTTACTCTCAAATGGGTCAGGCAGGGGGAGGTTATCCATCTTATGGCCATGGGAAAGCTTATGGGCCGTCAGGTCCTCTGTATCAGCAGTTTAACCCTCATGGTCAAGCTTTTGGTCCATCGTACAACACAGTTCCATTCAATCAACCTTTTATGGGAGCTTATAATCAAGCTTTCCAGCCGCAGCTCCTGTTCCTTGCACACTTGAATCTCCCAGATCTTTCGAAGCTCACGAATGATCCAGTGTGTCACGACCCTACTTGGCCCCCGGTCCCTACCAAGATCCCTTCGGACATTCCAAAGTTTGAGGGGAAAGGTGGTGAGGACCCGGGAGATCATGTCACGACATTTCACCTTTGGTGCTCCTCCAACTCTTTGAATCATGATTCCATTCAATTACGCCTATTTCAACGCACCCTCACGGGGGCAGCTGCGAAATGGTATGTGGAGTTGCCCGGAAACACCTATAAGGGTTTCAACGAGATTGCTTTGGTTTTCTTAGACCATTTCCAGTTGCCGGTTCGTTATGATACTGGTACTGAGTTGTTTTCCACCTTCCGTCAGAATAAGGCCACACATATTTCTGACCACGTTCAAGAGTGGCGTCAGCGGAAGAGATTAGTGAAAGCCAACATTCCTCCAGAGTTCCTGTTGGAATGGTTCCTCAAGTATTTACTTGCATATATTGCTAAGGATGTTTTGATGTCCGACATTATGACTGAGGAGCAAGCTATCTTGAAAGTCCAGCAGTTAGATCTTCTTTATTCTCAGTCTGACATTTTGTATGACATTATTCCTGATGCACCGAGAACAAGACATGAGCCCACGTCAGTTCCTGGACCACATGCCGATGGCATCGTGGGGTCCGCATGCACTCTCCCTGTAGACTTGGTAGCTAATCAAATGCAAAATTTGTTGCTAAACCAGTCTGCACCCGGACAGGTTCATACCTTGTCCACTTCCACTCCATCGTCTGATGTACACAATGTGCAATCAACGAAACCGTCGGGTAACCAGCAACCTGGTGGTAAGAAAAAGGGGAGAAATAATCGTAGGGGTGGAAACAATGGAAGTAACAATAATAGCAATCGTAATACTCCTCATAAAGAGAATGCCAACCCTCTTCGGGAAGGCGGTAATGCTGGCGAGGATCCTAAACCTAGGCGTAAGGTGAAATTCCCTTGCAAGCTTTGTGGGGAGGATCATCTTAATCACTTATGTCCTCGTATTGAAGAAGCATCGAAGCATTTGGCACAGAGCCCAGCTGTGTTGAAGGATCCCCTACCTCATCACCAAAACATGGCTTCGCATGCTCCCACCACTGGTTATGGTACTAATGAAACAACAATGTCTTCTTCCAATACCAGTGGTTACGGATGCGTGAATATGGTTCAGTCGGAGGTTTGTGTTGCTACTCATCAACGTGATTATGGTGCACCACAACCAAATTTGGAGAATGAGCCTCCCCCTCCTCCTGATAATTCCTTGCATATCGAGAAGCCTTCTATTATGCCGCGGATATCGAAAGGTGTTCTCAAGCGCTCTACGCATAATCCTAATGCTCGAGCCGCCCAGAACTACTCCACCGTAGAATATTTGGGCCAAACTCCGTGTGCCATGTCGGCTCTTGAAGTTTTGCAAGCCTGTGCTTCTCAGAAGCATGCCCTTTTGAGTGTGTTAGGAGTTCAAGATGGGGGAAGTCCTAGTGTTATCAAGTTCGATACTACTGATGTCCAACCTCGCTTTCCTTACCATGTGGCTTTTCAAATCCAGGTGGTTTGCCTTAAGAGCTTCGTCAAACGTACTATGGTTGATGAAGGTGCTTCCGCGTCAGTAATGTCGTTGACTTGTTGGAAAGCTCTTGGCTCTCCTCCCCTACTCGCGTCTAGAACTACACTCACTGCATTCGACGGTAGATCTTTTACGCTGCATGGAATTATCCCTTCCCTTGTTGTCTCCTTGGGAGGTAAGTCTGTGCCTATTGAAGTCGAAGTGGTTGATGCGCCCATCGACTACAACCTTTTACTGGGTCGGAACTGGATGTACGCTATGAAGGTTGTCGCGTCTACTGTATTTCGAGTTATTTGCTTTCCCCATGAAGGCAAGATTATGACGATCGATCAGCTGGATTATGTTGGCACTCCTTCCACAGCATCTACGGGATCAGTAGTCCCGCAAGTTTCTGATTCTCAGTTGACAACTGGGAACATAGGTGTTGGAATGTACCCCTCGTTGATGGGAACTTTTAACCATTCTACACCTGTGAATTTTATTGGAACCATTTCCGACAGTGCGCCTCCTCCTTCGAATAGTATGCCATTCCGGACTTCCTATTGTGGTGATCCATGGATTTTTCCATCTGCAGATTCTATGTCTGGAGACATTGCACACGTCGGGATGTCTATGCCTTTATCTGTAGCGGAGCTCACTTACAATCATATCCAACAAACCACTGCAGATCCAGATCTCTCTTCTTCCCAGACAGTTGAGGAAGCTCCCGTTATGCTGCCAGTTTTGGCAGCTAACCTATCTTGTTCACATGATTGCCTCGATGGTATCCTACCTTCAGATGGAGTTCTTTTTGAGGCCATGGGTGGTGATGACAAGCCGTGGGGGGATCTTTATCATAGATCTCATTCCCCTCTGAATTCGCAGACACCCCCTGAGTGTCCTTATCTTGCTCATGTTCCTTGCATTATGCATATCTTTGTCCCATGCGCTTGGAACTAGTCTCGCATATCCCTGACACTCGTCTGCTCTCATTATGAGCATTCTTCCATATCTCCTTTGAGCTTGTTAAAAACAGTAAGGAGGTCACGAGTTTACTTTTTCGGGCTCATTAAACCTTTACGGAAGAGATTTTTATAAAGTCTTTTTTAAGCCCTTGTTAGACTTTTTCAAAATCAAACAAGATTGCCGAGTATACTTGTCATTTCAGACTCGTTAAAAGATTTGAAGCGACATTCACTTAGGTATAATTTTACCCCTTTTCCGGACCTTTGTGTATTAATTACGAAAAAGGTATACTCTAGTCATACGTGACTAGAAGAGTTCTTCTCTCATTGTTTTACACTTTTTCGGGTGAGGAGACTAACTTTACGAAAAAAGACTTCTCAGTTATATCATGTTGTGATTGCATTGCATCATCCTGCTTGCCGCTTGAGCCTTGTGCCAGCTCCCGCTTACTCAGTTGATAGCCTGGTGCCTGAGCACTTTTCCCTGTCGAGCCCTGCAAAGCTTATATATTTTCCCTTCACAATTTGATGACCCTTTGACCCTAAGGGAACACACCCTCGAGTGTCCACATCCTGCACGCACTTCCTTGCATTGAGAATAGGTATGTTCCACTGCTTGGGACTAGTCTGCTAGCTATTTGACACTCGTTCCCTCACTTGTTGTACTATAAGCAATTTTATTCTTTTTCAACCTTTTCCCAAATATGAAAAAGACAAAAAAATCAAATATTCCAAAAAGCCGGATGGGATTATGGTCATTATTTCTTGTTGGCAGTTGTTGTGTCGCCTTTGAATAGAGCATTCATTCCACTCCATACATTATGAGTCGGGACTATAGTTGGGCCTTAGGAGTTGTACTTGTTTCTCATTTTTCTCCACCGATTGGTTAAGCTTCCAGTCATTATGGAGCCCTCTGTAATGCCTCCTGCATTGCATAGTTTATGTCGATTCTATGCTTCCTGAGTCTATCCATCTGCTCATGCTCTTGTTCAAAGGAAGTCCTGAAACCAGTGTCGGCCACTCCTCAGATATCTTGACTATTTCATGTCGGCCATCCTTATTGAGTCAGTCTGTTTCACCTGAGATCTTCCAAATCTTTCAGCATTGCTGGTACCTTGTGTTGGTTGATGGGGGATGCCTTAATGCCCTCCTTCCAGCGAGTCTCGTTCCGTAGACCTCAACTCATTTATTCCGGGACTTGAGGCTTAGAGTTCGGTTGAGTACCTTGAGGCTTGCAGTCATTAGTGGTAGGTTCTCTCGCCATCAACAGATTTGGGAATACATCAATGTCCCCTGATCGATGGATTCATCCGAGTGTTCGACTTCAACCCATTTATTCACACTTTGATGATTGTACTCTGTGCCTTGATGCCCATTTTCATTATCGGTGGGTCATCTCGCGTCTGTTAACGGTATACATCAATGACCGGTAATCAGACGATGTCTCATCAGGTTCGACCCCAACTCCTTTATTCACTTGATGGGACTTGCACCGTCGAAGACTTGTGTAGATGACCCCAGGCGATTGTGGCATTCAGTATGCTACATATGACTTTAACTTTACATATGAGATATCACCTCTCAGATTTCAGCAGTTTGTACCTCCAGTTTGCACCAGTTGTCTTCTTTTCAGCAGAAGACCATATCTTACTGTAAAGGGATCATGGCGATGATCACTTATGACATGTATCTACTTATGTACTGCCTATTCATGGCCATTGTATCAGATTGTTGTACTATACCGACATGTATTCAGAGATACTATTGTATTATGACGAGTGATCCATTATTTCCACTTATGTCTCCATCACTCCACTTCTGAATTTTATAATGTATTTCGGCCATGGTACCACTTTTAGTCTCTGACCTCACACATTAGGGGGCATCTGTTACACAGAAATATTCCACCCCATGAGCATCAACATTCTTTGGCCTGTAGGATCCATTTCAGTGACTCAGATCCATTTTCATCCTTCAGTGATACCAGTCTATCCTATTTTTGTTCCTACCCGCATATTGCATCACTATAGCAGGCATACCTGCGAGTTGCATCCCTATAGCCCGCAGGTATCAAGTAAAATGGTAAAAACCACTATTTTATTACTTTTTACTCCCAAAAAGCGGTCATTGGGTGACCTTTGGCTCTCCATCTGCCCAAGTAACGTCTCGATGAGTCCTTTCACCTACCTTTGAGAGGACTATATATTGAGCACATATGGCTTATGGATGGGAGAAAGAGGAGAATAGTAAAGGCACTCTAGTGGATTTTTGCCCTATATTGAGTCTGCACTCATTGATCCTTGTAGTTGTGAACCAATTATGTTCACCTTCCAAACTTTTTTCTAGTTTGAGTTTGCCATTCATGGAGGATTGAAGTGGTGGAGGTACAAGTGGATTGATCTAGATCTTGGTTCAGATTGGTTTCCGGCAAGAGGTCGTATCACTTTGTACTTCTTCTTGTTCATTAATAGAAATACTCATATTCTCATCCATTCATGGTGTGAATGTCATTTATTATACATTGGGTTGCATTTGCTTATGATATTATGGACCATTGTTATTGCTGATGTTAATGTTATTTATATATCACATGTACTTGTTAGATATTTGTTGTCAAGACTAATTTGCATATTACAAGTGCTTGGACGTGCGCGGATTGAAAGCTCCAACGAGGATCTACATCAAACGATGGATCGAGGTTGGTTACATTTCTCCATTGTTTTAACATTGTCGTTTATAATAGCATTGTTTTGAGAATTGAGTGGATTTCTGGTAGCCATCTGTCTGTGTCTTAAGAAAGGGGAATAAAACTTGCATAAGCCAAGTATCTTGCTCTTCTCCTATATAGGCCTTTATCAAGATATGTTTTGACCAATATCCAACAAATTGAGAAGTGGGATTTGATGTATCTATTAACAATACATTTGATTCTCCGTATTAATCTCCATACTGGGACCACACATCGCTCAACATTTTCTCATAAAATTGTATTATACTCTCTGCTTTGAATTTTGTTTGCAAACAACAACGGGACCTACCCCATGTGAATCCAAAGTCCCTTATATCAATATTTGATTTTTCATGTGTCAAATGTACTTATCAATGACATTTAATGTCCATATTGCAACATCATAATTTGGTTTTCTTTGAATATGACAATTTGGTTCATCTCTAGTGTATGATGATAAGAACACTCCTTCCATTTCAAAGATCAACAACACCTTTCGATTGATATTAATTCCCATCTACACTGCAACCACATATATGACATTAACATAGCTCCAATTCATTAATTAAGAACATCAAAACATAATATTTAAAAACATTTTAAAAATTCATGTAATTCCTATTTATTATCATTTTTTCCATTTGCATACAAATGGAACTCTACAAGGAGTGAACAAATTAATGATATGTTAACAAATACACCAATCTAATGCTTTTATTTTATTTTTATTGAATAAGTCTTACATGCATACATTGAACCACCATTCAAATCATTTATTTTATTTTTATAATAATTAGTGAAACTACAATTGGAAAATATAATTACAGGATCTACGTTCACTCCACGTTGCAGAGGATCTACCTTGTCTCCTATAGAAAATGCAGAAGAGACATTTGTACCTGTACACCAAATTAAAGAAACTTAGCATTTGCTTTAAAAAAAAAATTCAATGTACTATCAATAACACTTAACACATACTTCAAGATTTGAATTTACCTTTGGTATGCCTCAAATCCATGATCTTGCATGGATGTATGCCCCCTTCATCAACATCTTCCACAATCAAATGTGTTTCAATGGCATCAATTATCAAAATCATAACATATCCTATATTAACCCTTTCTACCATAATAAGTTTTAGTCTCTTCATCCCTTCCAAGCCCAATAACTTGACCATTAATTAGGTCAACATAGTCCCCTCTTGCCAAAATTATATTTTCCATTTTAACTCCTCCCAATTTCTGTAACACAATTGAATTGTATTTTGCACTTAAGGTTAAAATTGTATTTTGCACTTAAGGTTAAATCATGTAAAGTGTGCTCTTATATTTTAGCAAAAATCCAACCTTCAAAAAAGTAATATAGTTTCAATAATTCAAAACAATATGGCAGCCATTTTATACGCAATGAAACATTGTTCCCCACCATTTTATGCCCACTACCAAAAGGGAATTTACATATAAATTACACTAAAATATATATATGAAGAGCTTACAATTAGAAATCCAAGTAATATTAGTGAATGACAGATATCAACTTAGTTAAAAGCACCAAGTTCCTATTTAACTTTGGACATGGCACTTATATTATTGATGTATGTGTATGAATCGTGCTTGTAAGAAATTTGCAGAAGTTGGAGAACCACAACAAAATACTTTGTAAAATCTAAGAAAGTCCAAGATGGATGTTATGTTAAATGTAAAAAATGTCCCATGCAAAGGATCAATTATATTTATAACTCGTTTTGTGAAGATACACTTTTAGATTGGTTCTTTTGTTCCCATTGATGAATGGGAATTGGTAATGGCATGTAGAACCCAAGTTTCCGGTTGATTGGTTTGCTAGTACTACAAAGAACACAATCTCTTATGAAATTAACAAAACATTCTTGCATGTTTGGCCAATCAACAATTATCTATAGATTCTCCATAGTATTTCTCACTTTTGAATTTCCAACAATTTTGGAAGTATGAACTTCTTTGATAAACTAAATCCTTCTCTCATGTGGTATGCACAACTTGTCTAATTTGTCAAGTTGTCCACCTTGAAGATGGTATTCCTCTTCTGAATAAACAACTTCTCCCCACATCAATTCATAAAACACATCTTCAAAGCATGCATCCTTTAGATATTACTTTCCCAAAACTTCATGGTTGTGGGGTACAATATTCATTATCATCCCTACAACTATAGTTTGTTGTGGGGGTGATCTAGATAACAAATATGTCACTTTGTTTGTAATTCATTTATTGTACTTGATTACTAGATGGAACTGTTGTATAAATCTAATCCATCTAGAATTCCTTGCATACTATAGTTTAAGTACATCTCTACAAATACTAAAGTGTTTGGTGTTCAGTGTGGATCACAACCTCCTTCCCCAAAGAGAGTCATAAAACACATCTTCAAAGCATGCATCCTTTAGATATTACTTTCCCAGAACTTCATGGTTGTGGGGTACAATATTCATTATCGTCCCTACAACTACAGTTTGTTGTGGGGGTGATCTAGATAACAAATATGTCACTTTCTTTATAATTCATTTTTTGTACTTGATTACTAGATGGAACTGTTGTATAAATCTAATCCACGTAGAATTACTTGCATATTATAGTTTTAGTACATCTCTACAAATACTGAAGTGGTTGGTGTTCAGTGTGGATCACAACCTCCTTCCCCAAAGAGAGTGTTTGTGTTTATTCATTGCTTGTACCCCCTCACTGGACTCCCATCCATTGTTAGTCCTCAATATCTTAACCATTGGTTTGCTAAATCTTCTTACTTGTTGAGTTTCTTCAACTCTTGTAATCTTCCTCCATTTCTTCCCTCGTCGATGACCTCCCTCTGCAATTTCTCACTCTTCTCCTTAACTACACACATACAATTAAGCCAACATATGTCTATGATCTTTGCCTTTCTTAGAGCATATTCAACCCTCTCGCTATTTCTTGCTTCCCCCGTGATATTGTCTCTTCTATGCACTCAACATTGTCAAAACCACTCCAACCACCCCCATGGTGCAAGGTTTTGACATTGCCATACTAATGGGTTTAGAAGGTAACATACATCACTAGTATTTTGATCCATGGTTAGATTTTTGTCACCAATCTTATCCTTACGCCCCACTTCAACTCTTCCTCCACCTTTGAATATCATTAGAATTCTTCTACAACAAACTCCTCTACCATTGTTCTCACCCAATAATCCATTGCTTGGGTTATCAGGCGATCTACTTTCCAAAGCATAATAAGGTTCTAAATATTCCACTATACTATCTTCTCCATCTTCTAAATGTATTCCAGCGCCTCTTCACTCGGTTGTAACCATTGATAGAGACTCATTGGGATGTCCTCTTAAAAGATCTTATACTCATCTCTAGTAGCATTGCCATACAAAACTATCTATCTACAATCTTAAATATCCTACCCTCACAACTCATCTTCCTATTTAATGAAAACTCTAAAATGTGTTTCAAACCACTCAACTAACCATGATTTCAAAAACCCCTGTCTCATATTGTGACAACTCCTCCCTAATGAAAGTCAAAGCCAAGGAAAGGTGGAAAAATGATGCTAAAAGACATTATCACCCATCGACCTAGTGATGGTGTATGGTTCATAGCGAGTGGTTTGATCAACCTATTGGGTCTTGTAAGTTGTTTTTTTGCAAGTGAAATAACACCTTGGTACCAACATTGTGATGTTGAACCTGATAGTGATCATGTCATTTATTGTGCTTGCCACAACTTTGATATAGGATGTCATCTACCAGTCATTAAATGTTTTAAATTAGTTTCAAAACCAATTTGTTTGTTTGCTTCTCTATGAGCATGGGAAGATACTTATGTTGATGTAATGGGAAAATCTACATCAACTAGGGCCAATCATTAGAACCCTAATCACACCTAGAAGGGGATATGCCTAAGAGGTTTATGAAGAGTTCTATTATAGCTATGTGAAACCTAAATCGCACTATCATCCTATGTAAATGAATATTTTGAGTTGTACATTGTCAGGATATGTACGATCATGCTGAAGACTACCTTGGCATGTACAACATTGCTCTATCATGTCCATCATGGAACAAAGGCAAGGCCAAAAGATAGTCAAGAACCTATTGTTCCTATCATGTACTATGGTCTTTGGTAATTCAAAGTCAACCCACACATTCGTCATGAAGAGCTTAGCAATACCTTCTATTGTAATTCTCTTCTTAAAGGGGTGCCAAAATTAGCATCTTAGATAACTTATAAAAAACAACAAACACACACTCATGACCATGCTTGGTTGAGAACAAACTAGTCACGAAGTCCATGGAGATTAGCTCCAAAGGTTTATCAATAGCAGGAAATGAGTGAACATCATTTTCTTCTTAATCATTGGCTTGGCAATGGCATAGATAATCCATTATATGATGTATGCACTAATCTCCGTGGAGCTTGGGCTAATAGAAGTACTTTGGCAGGTCTAGAACTGTCTGAAAATTCCTTGCCACCGAGCTAGAATGTCGCTCCCAAATCACCTTCTCATGTTCCATTTAAGGAATACAAAGATGGTCTAGATGGCATGGAATTACATCCTATAGATGAAATTGAGAAAAAAAATTCTTACAACCATTTCTTTATATGTATCAACAAAGTGAGAATCAATGCCATACAATGGGGTCCAATCTAAAGTATCATGTCCACAAGAGTTTAGCAATTGGTCAATTCAATAATTGATGATGGACCTATTATCACCTAACTTGTAGTTACCCCTATGGATGTATCCATTAATGGATGGCAGGAGGAAAGGGCGACTCAACAGGTGCAACCACGATCACCTCGACTTCCAATAGATGGTTGTCACGCCAATCGAGGCAACCTTCACTTTATGCTATCTAGCCTAGACAACAAAGGGGGAGACCTAGATCTACTCCTGACAGGAGAGATCAAACCAAAACACCGAATCAAATTCAAATATAAGTGAAGTATTGTAAGGTGTATGGTGTACCCTATATCTAAGGATAAGGTCACAAGATAAATAAGGGGTTTAATGAGTATAGCATTGGTTCATTGTTGATGTGAGAGTGACTTATAGTATTTGAGATGAGATCCGGGATTAAAGTACTAGTCAATTGTGAAAAAATCCACTGCCTTGGGAACCATGTCCAATGCAAGGTAGTTTAAGGATTGAATTGGGGCTAACCAGTACCAATGACAAGCTTGATTATAAGATATGACAATGTCAAGGGATTCAAGCAACCAAAACAGGGATCAAACCACAAGTTAACTGAACAATCTAGGAAAGTCGAATGAGCTTGGAGAAAGATCAGTGCCTTGGGAAATGGGATGAATGGAGTCAAAAAGAACTTAACTTGTAGATCATGACCCCTATAGCATAAGACAAGTGGGCTACTAAAAGTATGATGGTTGGATCTTTCAAGACCTAATAGTTAATGATATGACCTAAGTGGACCACAATCCCTTAAAACAAGGAATGATACCCCCAAGGCAAGATTTCACAAAATGACATACTAGACATAGGTTTCAAGGTATGCTTATTCCAAATCCACCAAAATATCAACTACCCATGTCCTACAAGTGGACAAACTCAATCCCCCAAGAAGTGCGACCTTGCCCAAGGAGGGTTAAAAGTGTGGTAAATGGGATCAAGACAAGTCCAATGGCCACCAAAATTTAGATCCAAGTAGTTTATGCTAGTATCAATGTGGATCTAAAAGATCAAGGTGATCCAAGGGTTAGATCTTAGTAGATCTAAGATTGAAGATATCACCAAGTGGTCCAAAATGGGGTTTAACCCTTAAAATGTGGAATAGGGCCCACAAGGTATAAATCACTAAAGTGATGGTCTAGGGGTAGGTTATTGGATATGTAGATTGCAGATCAAATGAAATCTCAACTACCCACGTACTAGATCTAGGTTAACTCACCCAAGCCAAGGAGTGCGACCTCACTTGGAGAGGCTAAGTTGCCTTGGGAAGGGGGTCAAATAGAGGCCAATCCTCACCAAACTATAGATCCGGGAATCCGTGGAAACTATAGAGGTGGTTTTTTAATGTCTTACCCAAGAATCCACTAGATCTTAGTAGATCTGAGAAAATGTAAAATGGGGGTTTTAATTAATTAGGGTTTGAAGTAACTTAGACAAATGGATAGATCATGGAAAGAGAAATTACCTTGAGATGATACCTGAGTGAGTGGATGAGATGCCTTGTTGTTGAGGAAGACTCCCGCATAGGTCAAATGAGAGATTGTTGAATTTGCTTGCCGAAATGATGCCCTATCCCACAAGTGCGACCTCCTCTACCTGTCAATCCAAGGAAAGCGATTTCAATAAGAAAGATCAAGTATGTAGGAAATACAAGCGAAGTGCAAATGTAACATGAAATAGAAGGTCCTAGGATAGTAATACTCCCTGTTACCAACGAAGCAACCCAAAGAAGAAGTAGGGAGGGTCCTCCCCTACCAATACATCCTCCTTGAATGAATTCGGCCTCCACCTGTAGATGCAAAAATGGTACAAAAAATGGGTGCTTGGGTGTGGGTGCCCTGATATATTGGGTTGAGTACTATTGTTGGACCCTGCACGTATATCAGAGAGCTATAGCACTTAACACTCCCTTATCCTTAGGACACTGGAAAACCCTAGCCTATACAGTAGAGTATAAAAAATTCCTACATAATGGTGGATCAAGATTCTTGGAAATTAATTAGTGCAGTGTTAATAAGACAAAAGTAATACTCCTAGTAGAGTAAAAAATCCTGGTCCTGGCAGCACCCTTGCGAGAGACCTATCTTTAAAGAGTCCGTTTGTAATGTTGATCATAGTGGTACCACACTCCAGCAACCTTTTTTGGGACCCCAACCTGCACCCTTATAGGATACCTAGCAAAAAAGAATCCTTGTGAGCTGCTAATCACTTTTGTGTAACTCTCTAATAAAGTGATTTTACTCAACCATGATAGGCACTATAAATGACACCTCTTAGGGAAATATAACCAACCTGGAAGATCCCTATTACAAGTTAAATGAAAGTGTGGACATATTTAATAGAGTATAATCGCGGGTGGAGTCTCCATCCATCGAAGTCTCTTGCATTAAGGATCAGGCTCTACTACACTGTATGAAATATGAAACCTCCACTTTTTAGTTAATAAAGCACTCTCTCGCTAAGAATTCCACCCCCCCTCCCTGCTTTAAGCTTATAAGCAGCCTTACAACTTATATGCTAACCAGACTGTGCTACACCTTACCTTGTATCTCTATGGCAAGACAATATCTCCACTAACTCAGTGCAAAGGAAGAATCAACGAACAAACACCAAAAACATTCACCACAACACTGGAGATAGATGCAATAATAATTTTCTATTCCAATAATCCAGGGCCACCAGTCCCCTTTACAATGAGAAGCTCTCTCCTTTAAATAGGAGGGAGAGAGTCCACAATCTAACCACTTTTTGAATGAGTGGCTAAGATTAAAAGATCAAAAGATCTAATCAATGGTTGAGATGAGATCAACAATAAAATACATGGATCACTAATAAAATATAACAATAAGTGGACAAAATCACCCTAGGAGAGGGGATCCCACCAAATCATGATGACAAAATATAACAACTAGCCCATGGTGGGTCCAAGGGGTAATTTTAGACACCCTTGGTCAATCCCCATAGCACAATAATAATAAAATAGTCATAAAAGTACCAAATCGTACCTCTATGGACAAATTGTGAGCCTTAGGAGGCTCCATAAATCATCAGAAAATACCATAAGTGATGGATGTGGGTCCCGTTGAAGCTGAAACTACTGGAGAAGGTGTGGAAGACATCCCACTCATCATCATTGATCATCCCATGCCATAACATTGCCTCAGTAGCCCAAATAGAATTCCTCTGTAACCATTTCTACCAATTCTGAACTGCCTCTGGAAGCGTGAAACTGCCCAAAGTGCCTCCTGGAGTGCCCGCGCTGTCAAGCTGAGGGCACCAGTGTGTCTAGGAGGGGGGTGATATGGTAAAATCAAGTGGCTAGACCACCCCCTCCATGCACAGCGCCTAGGTGAACCAAATAAAATCCATCTCTACTCTAACAGGGTCTCCGATAGAGCAAAACTACACTAGGATAGCCTACTGAGGCTCAATCATCACTATAACTACCCGGAACTGAAAACAGACTGTCTCATTGGACTCATAAAGTCCAAATCTATCCAAGAGGTGTACTCATCCACCATATGGATCTCTGCATGATCATATAATATATCCAATATGCTCGAACAGGGGAAATAATAATAATCTGCTAATGATCAAATAATGCTGAAAACCATAAATCATCATCATAACCCTGTATCTGATGAATAGAAACATCTTGTACATGTACATAGACCATATATCATCTGTCTCTTCCATCATAAGGTCTAACCATCTCATGTCCTGCGGTTGACCTTGGTCAAACTAGGTTTGACCAAGTCAACATGACCAAATATAACTCAACATATCATCGGAAGCTGCTGCAAAGTGTCAGAGGTTAATGCATGCTCTACAATTCATTCAAATAGTAATTATAACAAGTAGTAGTCATTACTGGTGATCTACCAACAAATATATAATGTCATTAATTATTATTATTACTCGGACTAGACTTTCAAGACCATACTCACTTCATAGTTGTGATCAATTTGCTAGTGAAGGGTGAAGGCTTAAAATTAAGTGGCTAGGCCAAGGGATGACTTATTGACTCAACATTGTGACACTTTGGATATGGGAAAAGGGAAAACACACCATAGCATATACTGAATGAGCAACAACATAGGGAATGGCGGTGTCTCACAAATGGATAAGTTGTTCAAAGAGTATTTATTCACCTTTAACAGATGCGTACAATCCATAATACAAAAGAGGCCAGCAATAATTTTGATATAGCTTTTGAGTTCCATTTTTTTTTGGGCCTGAAGTTTCCAGAGCCTTTGATCTACGTGTGTTTATAAACACATTGCATAGATTTACATTTATTTAGGATTTTTGCTGCAGGTGTGTTTTTAAGGCACTTGTTTACCTGAGCACTTCTAGGTGTGTCATAGACAGCTTGTTTACCTAGGTATTTACATTTCACACAAGATATAGCATTTTATTTCATAGCCATTTTCATTTGGCTTGCCTTTCATTCCTGTGTGTTTAGAAACACATTGCATGAATGGGCTTTTCATACAAGATATAACATTTCATTTCCCATACTTTGTATTTATGGCAGCACTAAAAGTTTCAAGTTTAGCCAACACAACTTTAGTGACTAGGGGGATTTCTCAAGGAAATCCAACTCACCATAGGTAAGTTTTGTCACCAACTCAGAGCCGAGACACAGTAAACAGGGAAGCTCATCCAACATAGAGGCTACAGTGGGGGAAAGTCCTCCATGCCACTAGTCAAGTAGTAAGTCAGGGTGATAAACTGAAAGTTATGTCATGGATGGATGAAGACAATGAATAATGGAGCCAACACTAGCAAGCCAAGGTATGGTGGAATGATCACCTCTATTCTCCCTAAGGAGGGTAAAACCAATGAGTATGAATAATGAACTTCTAAGTCTGAGTAGGGAACATAGAATATATATAATAATATCAACCAGGTCCACATATCTATATGATCGCTAGATCATGACACTAATTGCTAAGACATGCTATAAGAATGAATATAAAAGCAATGTAACCACAACACCCTGATATACCTGCTGAGTCATATACCTGAATGCTCATCCTCTGAACTATCATCTGTCCTCTGAGACTGCTACTGTAACTCTGGGCACTACTGACTGCTCTGTACAAATGGTATAATAGCTACATCGGTCATCTCTCTGAGTGTCCTGAGACTCAGTCATGGCATGGGGAATATATACTGTCCAAAATCTGATAGTAATCCATAATAGATGCTCATCTCAGCATCTCAATGTAAGGGAACTGGTTGAATAGTGTACTCGAATCAGAAAAATAATGTATGGTATCCCGGCTACTATATATGTGATAACATCTGGCTCCGGCTGGGACAAGTGCTCTGCTGAAAAGAGCGCTTGAGAACCTCAGAATCTCTGGTCCTCGAACTCTACTACTCGAATCCTCGATCCAGCACTCTACCATTTTGCTTTCAGCTTTTTTTATTTTATTTTGCATTTTAATTTGCATCTGGATCTGCATTCACAAACATCAAAATACCTCATGCAGCATGTATGGGAAAAATATAAAATCAAACTGAAATGCAATCTATTCTATAGGAACATTTTAAATGTATGAAATATAACAATGGAAAGTAAATCTACTAACATAACTTGCAAAGTTTGAAATTTTATTGTGCAGGAAAAGAAAAATGACAGGTACTCAGTTAAACTAGGAGCTTCAAAAGAGCTTAGAAAAAGACAAACAAAAAGGTGCCGGACTCAATGGCTGAAAAAGTAATTACTACCCAAGCAGGCTTATTCAGTTTCTACCTATTCTAACCTACCAGGCAAGGCAAGTGGATAAGTCCCGACTATGTGGGATCAGGGATATGATCCCTTAAGTCCCTCTGATTTACAGGATATAAAATACGTCGTCCACTACCAATGGTTAGAAAGCACATGCCATCGATGCATTGCTCTACTGTGAAAGGTCCAACCCACAAGTCATCATCCTGTCCCGATCTTACATGCAATAAATGGTAAGGAATGATGACTTGACTTCCTGTAGGAAAACTGTTTCTATTGACAGACTCAGGAATAACTCCAATATTACGAATAGGCATAGGGTGGATTTCAGCAAGGTTTCACGGTTGAGGTGCGGAAATCCTTGAGCTCCTCCTAGAAGGAACTGCATCAACTCTGGGTGAACCACCATCTAATGAAATAGTTATCCTGCCAACAAGGACTTCTCTAACCTCTCCTCTTATCTCTTGGACTACTTCATTTGACTCTTCCTCATGAGGAGACACAATTATTTTAACAACTTCTCCTACAGTCCATAAATCTCTATGTTCTTCCAAGGGAGGTGGCTCATGAGATATGACAGTATTATGACTAGAGCCTTCCCCTGAAGGAACTGGGATGACCATGTTTTCTAATCCAATAAAAGCTGACTCATAATGAAATGTAGAAGAACTAGGAATGTGAGAAGGATCATGAATATGATGACTAGATGGCTCGGGTGGTAGAAGAATATTAGGGATATGAGGATATGCAGATAAAACATGGTTTTGAGAGTCTGAAGGAGTTTGAAAAATAACAAGGTTGTTTAAATTAAAGTCTCCTTTAGGTGCATCATTAAGTAAGGCATCCTCTTCCCAACTTAAAGAATTATTATGGACTTGAATTAAATTACCATCTTCTAGAGATAAGTGAGACAAAGAATCATCTACATCAGAATAGTGTGAATAGTGGGAGGCTTCATATTCATCATTTGTCTCAACCACAGTAGATGCTGCAGGACGGTTTTCCCATGGATAAATAGGTGCAAGCCCTTGGATTTCCCTTTCTCTATTATGATCAGTCAAGGCAAACCACTCCCTAACAGTAAAAGGAATTCTTTCTCCCCTCCTAATGTCTTCAAACTCATCAACTACATGGATAGGATTCTCAATATTTTCTTCAACATTTGCCTGCTCATGAAGGTTCTCCAATGGGAGAATTGGTTCCAAGCTTTGCCTTGTCATATTACCATCAGTAAGTGCATTGATTTCAAAGACTGGTCTAGGCAAATGTTCATCTCTTCCTATATCTCTTAAGCCATCATTAACTTCCTCAGGTGCTTGATTTTCAATAATTGATTCTTGATTGATTGCATTGTTTTGTTCCTGACCCTGAGGTTGATTTTCACTTCTTCTCAATTCATCTATTTCCTCAGCAAATTCATTTCTAAGTAAATCCAAATTAATTGTTCTAGCAAGCTCAGCTATTTGTTCTTCTTCCCAAGAAGAATCAGAATCTTCCATGACCATACACACATTTTGATCATCTTCCCATAGCTCATTATCATCATCCACAAGGTTAGTTTTAGCATTGTTTAACAGTTCATCCCCATATGTGTTCTTTAGCCCTTCATCAAATGATTCTAAATGTTCGTTATAACAAGGTTCTCTGTTTATCCTAATCAAATCTCCATCCGAGTTGGGAACACGTATATATGATAAATCCATCATAAGGTATCCACCTAAACCAGCTGCCCATTTCCTAGATAAAAGCATTCCATATGCTAGGGGAAAATCAATGACAACTACATCCATCATAGTAGAAATATCTGAACATGAAAAAATATCAGCTCTAAGGTTTTTGATCAAACCATAAGACTGTACTCGTCGGGAATCTATACCACAGACATTTCCATAAGGTCTAGGCACCTCTAATCCCATTTCCTTCATAACTTGTAAAGGCATAACATTCATAGCTGCTCCAGAATCCAACATACAATTGTGAAGGAGCATGCTCTGAATGTGTAAGGTTAGGTAAAAGGGAGGGTGACCACCGTTCTTCCTTTCATAAATTGCAGAATGGATGTTTAATGGTGGATCCTTCTCCACATTGATAATTTGTGTTCTACGAAGGTTCCGAATATGACAAGATTCTAAGACAACTTCAGGAGTTTTCTCTTGGCCAATACCATCAAAGAAATCCTCTACTTGGCTTCTAACAGAGGGCACCTTCATCAACTCAGTGACAGGGATATTACACATTATCTTGCTCAACTCTTTCTTCATATCAATCTTAAGATCATAATCATCCACAACAAGATCTTCTTCTTCCTTTTTATCTTCATCAATCTTCTTATGTTTTTCAAGGAAAGAAGGTTGGGAATTGCCTCCTCGTTTGTAAATTTGATACTTTGGTTGTTCTTTAGGTTCTGGGAGCTCTATGGCACAACATGAGGAGCTAGGTTCTTCAACTATGTCTTTTCCTCGCTCCCATGGCTCTTCTTCTAGAAGGATTCTTCCAAAGTCTTCATCATAAGATAAGTCATTTATAAAGTTGATGTTATCTAGTTGGTTATCATGGTTAATGGTGTCGGAAGGTTCTTCTTCTGTTTCATCACACCAATTAACCTCCTTCTTTTCAAAATTTTCTGGATACTCAGGTCGTCGCCTATCCCTATCCCCTTCAGGCCTCCTATTATTATCCCAGTAAGGTTTAGGTCCATAAGGATTTCTATGTCTCTCAGGATCATTCAAACTTGCTACATTTTTTGTCAGGACAGTTAATTGACTCATCATTTCTTGCATGACTTCTAGTGTGTCCTTTGATTCCTTTGGCACACTTGTAGGTTCTTTGGCTTTCGGAGTCTAGGATCAAATTTGAAATTGGATGGGGTAAATTGATCGAAAATGTTTTGTTTCCCCATGGATGCCACATTTTGCTCAGCCATCTTTGCATTTGATTGAGTGGTCTTCAAGTCATTTGGGTTTTTATCCTTTAGTTGATAACCAACCCATCCTTCAAATGCATTCAATTAATGAATAACAACTGCTTGATCTTTTGGTTTAATTTCTTCAGGGATAACAGCTACAGTCTTATTGAATCTTATGTTAAACTCATGGACTGTTTCATTTTCTCTTTTCTTAATGTCAAAAAGTTGATGTAAGAGAAATTTCCCATCTAACTTTTGGGGCCACTCACTGCTTAGTTTATTGACAAATTTATCATACCCATCAATGGATGAAGTCGACAACCTGTCAAACCACTTCCTAACATCTCCTTCTAAAGATGCCAAGAGACCTCTCATGAAAACATCTTCCTTAGATGCTCCGTATGCTTCCATGTGTTCCCATACTTTATCAATATGGTCTTCAATGGAAGTAGCAGATACTCCATCAAATCTGGGAACCTTTTCAAAGTACTTTTCAGGCATGTCATGGGGTGCACCATAGATTTGGGAAAAGTCTAAAGGAGATGGCTTTGCCTTTCTTCCGAAAATCCTAGGATTCTGTGGGGGAGGAACATTCTGGTTTCAAGAGTTTGTTCTGGCCATTGGATTTGGTAAGTTTGTGTCTAAATTTGAATTAAGAGATGAGGGAGGAACCGAATTAAACAAAGGAGATCCTGAAATACGGTTTGGAGAATCGTTAACCAATTTCCAAAAGAAGTTAGATGATTTTGCTTTAGGATCTCTTTTACGATAGGTAAGTGGGGTTCCTTCAACTTGATTCAAGTTTGTTTTACTTATCATGTTATAAGGATGTAAATGAGCTCGCTCCTCAGTGGAGTCACGATTTGGAGTTGCCAGGTAGTCTTTAAATTCTTCTACCAATATATATGTCGTTTAGAATGCAGGAGAGTGTGAGTAATGACTACTATGTTGAACCAAGATAAGCCTCTGCCCTCCCCGGCAATGGCGCCAAAAATGTTATCACCTAACTTGTAGTTACCCCTATGGATGTATCCATTAATGGATGGCAGGAGGAAAGGGAAACTCAACAGGTGCAACCACGATCACCTCGACTTCCAATAGATGGTTGTCACGCCAATCGAGGCAACCTTCACTTTATGTGTATTGGTTTGATCTCTCCTGTCGGGAGTAGATCTAGGTCTACCCCTTTGTTGTCTAGGCTAGATAGCATAGTTTACCTTTGGCTTCAAGCTCATTAAAAGGAACCCATCAATGGGCCTTAATCGTGAGCAGAGTTTACCTTTGGCTTCAAGCTCATTAAAAAATGAAACCAGTAGTCTGAGCAAAGTTCTACTCCTGTGTCAAGCTCGTTCAAAAATTAAACATATCCTTTCCCTTTGGGTCGAGTCTCCTCGTAGACTTAGTACCTGAACCTTCTTTTCACTCGCCTATACCTTAGGCGAATGAAATGAAGCTTGGGGGCATGTCTTCAACCTCTGGAAGTTACGTTGAAGTCAACTCGATCGCCTCTCCACACCACGTTGGAGCTAAGTCACTTACTTCTAGCAATCATGCTGGGGGCATGTACCAACCTTTGGATTTCATGACGAGAGAAGTTCACCATTGGGAACATTTTCGAGCATACTTTCCTTTTTAGGTTTCGAGTTCATTAAACCATGAAAATTATCCTGAGCATAGTTCATTTTCTGTTATGAGCTCGTTAAAAAATGAAGCAGACATCATGAGCATTCTTCCAACCTATCTTCGAGCTCGTTAAAAACAGTGAGATGGTTTTTGAGCTTACTTTTCACTTTTTCGTGCTCTGGTTAAAAACATGAAAAGTGGTTTGAGCTTACTTTTCACTTTTTCGTGCTCTGGTTAAAAACATGAAAAGTGGTTTGAGCTTACTTTTTCCTTTTTCGTGCTCTGGATCCAAACATGAAAAAGATTCTGAGTGCTTTTGATACCATTATCATGCTCGTTAAACAAATTGGAGTAAAAAGGTGTGTCTAACGAGTATAGGTTTATCACTTTATCCGGCCTCGTTAGACTATTTACGGAAAAGGAACTGTGCCGAGTTTACTTCTCCTTTGTCGTACTCGGTCATCAACCATGACAAAGTTGTACATGGAGTCCACTTTAAGCTCTTTTCAAACTCCTAAAATAGGAAAAGATGGCCAAGCGAAATTGATTCGTTCACGCTTGTAAAAGGATTTGAATGATCGTCTCCCTAGTGATAGTTTACCCCTTTTTAGGACTAGGGGGCACTACTTACGAAAAAGGAATACTCCAGCCAATTATGACTGGAAGAGTCCTCTCCCGTGTTGTTTTACCCTTTTTCGGGCGATGAGGATAACTTTATGAAAAAGGACCTTTGGAGCCTTCTTTAAGCTTTTCAGACTCTCTAAACATGAAAAACTGCCGAGTTTTCCTTCCTTGGACTTATAAAATCAAACATCGAAGGGCCCACTTTGGGACGAACCCCTCCTTTCTCAGGTTTGAAAAACATGTGAGATTGGACTCATCTATGAGATGAGCTATACCGAGCATCTGTTATCCTCCTCAAACTCGTAAAACAACAAAGAGGTACTCGTCCATCATGTCGGGGTAAAATGGGAAAATGAGTCAAGTTTACCTTGTTGGCAGCTTGTGAGTCGTCACCTTTGAACATGGCATGCATCCTCACCTTGTCTGTTTTGGGTAGTCAGTCTTGCTGATAGTGTCATCATCTTAATCATGCATCCTCATTATTGCTATGAGTTCACGCTTCCTGTGGTTCTGTCTATTCAAGTAGTCCCTGCTACCAAGCTCTGTTTCATGCCGTTATATGTTCAAAGGGTTATTACCTTGAGTCCACCTCCACTTCATGTCAAACCTTCCCTTTGTGCCAGTACATATTATATTGTTTCATTGGTCCATACTATCTCTCGTTCTGATTTTGTGTCGATGATGTGGGAATCATTATGGCCCACCTTCGACGAGTCTATTCTTGTCGACACCAAATCACTATCCAGGAATTAGGCTTAGGAGTCAGCCACTAGTACCTTGGTACCTGCATGCCTCAATGGCAGGTTTCCTCATATTCAACAGTAGGTTTTCATCAATGACCTCTGATTGAATGATCTCTCGAATGCTCGACATCAACTCGTTTATTCGCATTTCGTTGAGATGTGCTATAGATACCTTGGGGATCATTGTCATTATTGGTGATTTCCCTCGCATTTGTTAATGGTTCACATCATTGACCGGTAATCAAATGGTTTCTACCATGTTCGACTTCAACACCTTGTAATCACATGGCTAGATTCGTATCGTTTGCGATCGGGTAGAAGACCCTGGACACCTTTTTGTATTTTGATTACGTCCAGGTTGCAATGGAGATTTCCTCTGTATTGTCACACAGAACCACTTTTGTATTGGTCGTGGCTGTGTCATTACTGTCTCATGGATCTACGCTTGTTCACAGTAGCCATGACTTGTCTACAGTCTATATCATCTCAGTACTCATGGATCTGCAATGTATTGGTCGGCAGCCATGCTTTGAGTCATTTGTTTCTGAACATGGGAATGCCCGCCTCGGTGGTATATTTGACATTTTGTTTCTGTTTCAGCTCCTTGTTGCTCCCCTCAATGCTATCTCTGAACCATATTTGTAAAGTCTTTCCGCCATCAGTCTCTTCTGACCTCACACTTTAGGGGGCATCTGTTATACCGCAATATTACACATTATGTATTAGTGTCGCATCCTTGCACTAGCAACCTAAATAACAGTTTTCCTTAAAGATCATCTAAACATCCAGAGTGAAAACCATTGACTGAACACT
>BSBM01004500.1:0-48714 GCA_027924585.1 Larix kaempferi
AAGCAGGTAATATGTTATAGTGAGTAATAATACCCTTCTATTTATGCTATCCTTGGGTATAAAACTAAAGAGAACAACAACTAGAATTAGACTTTCATTTTTTGTAGACAACATAATTACCACTAACATTGAATAGTTTCCTTTTCATGGAAGTGTTCTTATTTCTATCATTTGGATGATCAGAGATTATCATCTCGGATGTAGCAATACCTAAATTTTATCTCAGGTTTTCCATTGGATAATACCAAGAAATATAAATATATCTTGTATAAAATTATGATTGTATGTTTTACATTTGAGGGGCCCATATAAATACAATTTGAAGAGGCCTTGTGCCTTTTTGTTGAAAAGGTATATCTATTAGTATATTTTTATTATATTTATTATTATTGTTTATTTACTTAGTCTCTTTTTATTTTTATTTTTTGATATATTATTATATTAGCTACATTTTTATATTATTTTATATACATAGCATTGCCTCCTTCTTTAAGACACTTTGTCCTTGATGCATTTTTTTAGTTTTCCATCTCTTTGTAGGGACTCATTTGATTGGATCTTTGATGGTTCAGACTTAGTTTCCATTTGCTTCAAGACTATTAAATTAGACCAGTTTTCTTCCATTATTTTTGGATTTAGAGGCATGTTAGTCCCATAATTTATTTGCTAGTTCCATACCATTAGTTACCATGGATTTTTTTAATCCTTGGCCCTTGGTATGTCTCTGTTTTATTCTCTTTGATGCTCATATCAATGATTTCTAGTCATCCATTAATTTCACCACCCCTTGCTTCATCTCTTGAAATAGTGTACCTAAATTGCGTATTATGATCGAGATTGTATTTGCAATACATCATCTCCCTTTTACAAGATCTTAATCTCTCTTCCCAATCATATTGAACTTGGGTTTTATCTTGTGAATGAGAAGGGTTCTCCCTCCTTTCTTTAGATATTGATTGTTTTATTTGAAAACCCTATCTTGAGAAATAGGTTTTCCCTTCCCATGATACTTATCCCTCAAAATAATAGGAAATATGTCATATCTGATGGTCTAGCTTTCTTAGTGTCTTGAGATATAAAATTTCAACTTTCATTGTATTTTTCATTTTCACAGTCATTGCATTGGCCATTCTCATGCTTTCCTCCAATATAATATTCAATTTTGGATGCCTTTCACTCCAATCTTTGTTTGAAACGTAAGAAATGTGATAACGTGTAGCATTTTAAATCTTTCTCAGCCATATTGGATTTGAGGTACTTCCTCGTATGATGCCTCTCTCTCACTATATTTTGAAAGAGATAGTGAAAAACTTCATATGGAATGCCTCTTCCTTTCATGAATATATTTGCAATATGTTTGTAAATGCTCTTTTATATGTTGCCCCTCATTAGGGAAATTTTGAGGGGTGAAATTTCGCCAATTGGCTATTTTTGGGGGTTTTTTTCAAAAAATAATTCGCTATATGGTCATTTTTAGTCTCTAATATCACCTTTATTTACATAAAATATTTTTTTATATAATAATATTTGCCAAAATTTACAAGTTTCAGTAATAAATTGTATGATTCATATTTATAATTCGCCTACCTATCTATATATATGTTTTTTTCAATCCAAAATAATTGTATAGAATACTATACTTAAGTATAATATTAGAATCCTTAAAAAACACCCTGCCCGTCATTTTGATTTTTTAAAGGTGATCTAGAATGGCCTTGTTTGCATTGCAAATCCCTATCACTATATTTTGAACGAGAACATAACTTCCTTCATTGATTATCACCAAACTTGAATATGTGATTACCTACTTCATGCTCATGAATTCTATTACTATCTCGATAGGTTGATCTACAATGTTGTATGTGTTTATCATCCTCCTCTGAAACAATATCTCTTTTGTCCCAAAAATTGGATGAGTGGCTTATCCCATGTGATGATTACTTAAGCTCATGTTCTAAGCTTCATGAACCGTTTTCTCATTTGCAACATTATTGTCAAGCTTCAAGTTCATTTCATCATACCTTAACATGTATTTCTCACCAACCATTACATCATGCATGTTAACATTCTCTCTAAACTTACCATCTTATTCATTTTTAATCACAAAATGTGAGCCTTTTCTCTTTTCGATAACTCCATTATCAAAGAAAATATGTTCCATAGAACTCTTCGAATCATTTTCATTAGATTTTACAAAATTCTCCACAAATCCTATCAACTCATGTTTAAAGTCCTCAGTCCTTACCTTAAGATTTCGTTTCTTGATTGGTTATGTTGTTAAATTCCTTATTAGATGACATCTCGAAAGTGCATGTGGCGTCTTTCAAGTTGAAAACCTCATCAATCCCCATCTTTAACCATGATTCCTCCTTTGAATGATATCAGACTCGATGTCTATAATGCACCCCACGTTACACCAGACTTACAAACATACTAATTTTTTTTTCTAAAATAAAATATTACATGCATAATAGCTATATAAATTCTTATAACAAATGCATAACAAATAAACATTTTAACGGAAGCATATTAGATCAACATAATTGATCAACAAACAATACACTAGATCAAACCATATTTCACCAAATAATTTGATTTAGTATTTCTTTAAACATAATAACTATGACATAAAAGTTATGGCACAAAAGTACAAAAGCTATGTCACAAGAGTTGTGACGCAAGAGGTATGACACAAGAGCTGTGACACAAAAGTTGTGACATAAGAGCTATCACATAAGAGTTGTGACATAAGTGTTGTGAAACTAGAGCTGTGACACAATAGATATAAGAGCTATGACACAAGAGAAGTGACACAAGAGTGGTGACACTAGAGCTATGACAAGAGAGATAAAAAAGTTTTGACATAACAGTTGTCACACAAACGTTCTGACATAAGAGTTGTCACACAAGAGTTGTGACATAAATGAAATACGACAGAGATGAACTACGACAGAGATGAATTGTGGCGGAGATGAATTGTGACGGAAATGGACTGCGACGTAAATGAATTGCGACAGAAATGAACTGTGACGGAAAATGAACTATGATAGAAACAACTATGACAAACATGAACTTCAGAATAGGAATTTCCATATAAATTTACCAGTACGTTTCCATAAATGGAACAAGGTAAGTATAGTTCCATACTTAGACATTCCTGAAGTTAATTTTTTTCCATTTTATTAAGACAAATGAAAATATTATTTTAACATATTCCTTTTAAACTTACTAAAGAACCACACAATAAGAACTGTCTTAAGAACTGCAAAGAGGGGTTTCCACAAATTAACTAGGAAAAACATTTACCATTCTTTCCAATGCATAGAATGATCTGCGCAGTTTGTTCCATGAGAATGAAACAAATGCAAATAAATTTATATACATAAACAATCCTCAACAAGTATTGTATTTTCAATTTAAGACAAGGAAATAAAAACATTTATTCCAACATGTTTTGTTAAACTTATTGCGTAGTATAACTGCGTAGTAACTGCGAAGTGGGGTTTCTATAAATTAATTAGGAAAACATTTTCCAATATTTCTCAAGCATAAAATGAAAATGACATATTATTTACTACTTCAACCCATTGAATTTTGTATACAATTCCAATGCTTGTAAATTAAAAACAAATACCATTGAGAATTGGCCCATGGAATTTGTAAAGATGAACATGGTTGAATTTAGTCTTCACATAAACATTCAAGCTCTTTTAAATTAGCAATTTCAGACCATGGTTTTTAAATTCAACATAAATTTGTTGCAAGGAATAATAAATATGTCTTAGCACATGGTGGTTGTAAATAAGGCAAACAAAACAACCTATGGTTTTAAAATAAATAAAATTACTACACAAAACTGCCGATGGTTTTAAAACAAACAAAATTACCACTTAATGCAAAGCACTACAAGAAAATTTAGCACATGGTATTGTTTTTAACTTAACTATTAAGACAAAATGGAACATAATCATTTACTACGCAGTAGGAACTTATTTGGGTACTCATTTCAAACATATCATTCGATCCTTTAGGAATTATTTTCTTCCAATTATATGAGATGTAAAAGTTTAAATGTTTTTTAAATAATTTGCATAAACATTTCATTTAACTCTTTAGAACTGCGCAGAAAAAAATTTCATTCAAGTTAAGAGATGCACAATAAGAACATAACTACACATTAAAACTAGCAGTTTGACATAGGCTTTTGCAATGAAAAATAACTATTTGCAAATAATCGGCCACGTTAAAGAAAAATAATCAAAATGAATGGAATTACTACTTATTTATCATTTCATATATTTTTTCAAACATTGTATTCTATGACATAATTTAAATAATTATTTTAATTATGAACCCATAAATTAACCACTATTACAAGAAATCATTTCTCAGACATTGACTTAAGTAAATAATTTGGCATTCATAAAAATTTCCAAACATTATCGCAGAGATAAAATTGTACCAATTTATTCGTACAGGAATTCAACCAAGCAACTCATGAATTCCTTCATTTTATGCAAATCCATAAATTTAAACAGAAAACCATGGCAAATTTTTATCATGAAATAACATTGAAAATTAAAAACACCATTCTCATGAATTAAACTTATATGTTAAATACTTGAATTGGGAAATTGGGTGTGTGGATTCCACGCTCCACCCAACCGTAGGTAATTCTACTCCTAAATCTCTCAGCAGAACACCACCCCCGAGCTAAGACGTGTGCATTCACTAGACAGACATCTCTACAATTCCTAGACTATTTCGGATTAACACTTGGAAATAAGTAAAATTAGGTTGAATCCAATTCCATGCCAAACAATGCACTTAACCTCATTGATTTCCTTCTGACTACAAAACAATGAGACACATCACTGCCATCTATGCTCATAAATACACCAATTCAATTGCTTACACGACTTGCCACTTCACTGGAATGGATAGAAACAAAATAAACACAATTCCAGTAGAAAATTATCAGCAATTTGGATCTCGGGTTTAGGGATTCATATCCGTTTTCATTCTCATATAATAATTACCTCCCATGTTCTCTCTGGCACACCTAGGCATGGGAAAGTTTTCTCAGATTTCAATCGTCTTCCCCCTTCGCACAAAATGGGACAAATTACTTTTCCCTTGCATGAATAAGTCCATGCATGCAACTTGGAACCACGTGGACTCTCTCTCTCTTCCATTTATTATTATTATTATATTATTATTATTATTATTTATATATATACAAACATAAACCACCCAAAGTCCCACTTAATCATAATTAAATATTAATTAATATTTTAATAATATAAAGTCATTTAAATGGGATTATGGCTTAGGATAAATTTTAGGGACCTAAATATTTAATGGGTTCATAACATAGTTTTTCCCATCTAGGTCATTTAACCCTCTTACTGTCTCTAGTGAATACACAAGTCCTTGATCTTTTCAGCGTACTTCCTCAGCATAGCCAGTTGTGTATTTTTAGTATTAATATTTACAAAATACAATATGTTCATCCTTGCATACATTCATAAACTATAGTTACATCTTGGCATAGCTAGACTAGGGGTTCCAAATCAGGGGTGTTACATTCCCCTCCCCCTTAAATTTTACATCGTCCTCGGCGTTCTAAATCTTATAGACATACAATATTTACATATATCAAAAAATTTCAAAATGTTGTGTGCGCTTCTCCTGCACTAAATCTTTCAATATGGTCTTTCAAAATTGAGCCAGGTCGATCTGATTTCTTCATACTGCTCCTGCTAGCTTCGACCTCCTGGCTCAACATATGGACTATTCACTTCAACAATTCTTTCTTTTTCTCTACTTTCCAACTTAGTCATGGGTTTGGAAACTTTGTGGATTCCATCTTTCTTCTCGCCTCTTATTGGATATTTACTGAGGTAATGATTACTTCCACATTTCCAACATTTGATAGTTAGCTTGGATGTATTCTCAATAATACACGTTGTATGCTCCTCATTTACATCAGTCTCTATTCAAGGGTGTTTCTTAGTCCCTTGACCAAGCGGATGTTATTTTATAAAATCTTGGCACTCACCCTTTTCCATGGATATCAAAACATATTTTGCTTCATTTTGCAGTTGAATTGAATATTGCAAAAAATTAAGATTCATTTCATTTTGTTTCCTTTACAATTTTATCATTTTCCTAAGATTTTATTGGTTCTTTCTAATGGGTTGAAGTAATTCTTTATCAAGGTGGACGAAATTTTGAACAGCTGCCATTTTTTATATATGTGGCTACCCACACATGTCCACTACAAGAGTTCGTCCCACTCTTTTAACAATAGTAACCACTTTTTGGTCCAAAGCTTACATGTTAAATTCATTAACATGAATCCCATTAGGCCAAACATGTACATATATATTAAAATCAGCCATCATTGTTTTCATTCCTTCACATAAGTTTATCAATTTAAACATGCATTATTTATCAAAACAAAATAAATACAACAATTTCAGTGGTAACATGCATTTCAACACTTTCTTTTTTCGGAAAGTAAAACATAAATGAAAAGATAAAAGAGTGAGAGTTTCCCCCTCTTGGATTTATTTCAAGCCATAGATAGATCCACCATGCCCATGGATTTCTTTGCTCCTTGATTTCTTTCTCTTTTTGTTGACTTTGAGGAAAACACATGCCCAAATGCTTAATTGCATTATATCTTGGTTGAACGAACCTATCTAGGTCGTGATACATGTTCAATAAAAGTATCCCTATCACAGTAGGTCTCCCACGTACATTTGGACTAGGCCTTTCCAATTTAATTTGTACTCTCTTGGGAAAATCCACCCTGTCTGAATCAGATCTACCACCTAATCCAGGCCAAGGTATTCCCTAAGAGAAACATTCCTTCAACATGAAAGAGTTCATCTTGCATCACCCTTGTATTCAACCAAAGGAAAACACATCCTCAACACAAGTTCTTGACTTGCATAGTCTTCATCTTCATCTTTACTCCCATATTCATTATGCAAGCACCAACTTGCATATTTATTTACCTAATGGTCACATGATAATCAGTAAAGCTTAATCAGTATCGTAATAAAATCATATCATACTTAATCACATAACCATGACACTGAACTACTTTACTTCTTAACACTTGATAAACTATATGTTTGGAATCCTCTCCACCTAGGCTAAACACCAGGAATGAGTCCATTCCCTTTGCAGTGCTAGTAGTGCCAACGGAAAGGTTGCACACAGATGTCTTCCAAATTAAGAGAGTTAATACTTCTTTAACTTCAAAATTTTATAAATAGAAATACTTTTAATTAAGAAAAAAAATTTCCAAATTAAATTGAGGTTTGGGTAAATATTACTTCCTTCGCCCCGACGGCTTTAACTAACTTTCGTTTGATAAGTCAAAAGAACTCTAATGTGACAGTGTCGTTTTCTGCATTCAAATTTTTAGTTTTGCAGTTTCATTCTATGCATCACGTACATGTAATAGCATTAGATGATACAATAATTTATATCAAATTCCCACAATTACCAACCAATAACAAGTTATAACCAATTATCAACTTTAGCAGATAACAATAGTTAACAAGTTCAACCCGTTAATATTTCCACCAATTATCAAAATTCAACATGTTATAATTAGTTAACATCCACATTAGTTAACAATTTATATCATCCAGCAATTCATCTTAGCTACAATCACATTCATAACTTTTACTCTCAGAAATTATTATAAATCTAGAAGTATTGACAATTTATTTACAACTCACACAAACATGATGAACAAGGCCCAAGTATCTAGACCCAAATCATATTAATGCAATGTTCAATATAGAAAAAAAAAATTAAGTGAATTCAAGCACTTCATTGTTGGCACATCCCCTTCCATCTATCCAATGCAAGGGAGGGAACATGACTGCAACATGGGGTGTCTAATTCGTCCCCAAGCCATAATGATAAAAAAATTCCATTTAAAATAAGATACACAATTCATTTACACAGCGGAATTAAACATATTAACACACAGCTAGAATGGAATGCATCAGCATATTTAACCCAGACAATTGATGAATCATTCACACATGGAACCAAAATCTCATTCTCATGCCATTCACAGATTTTATATCAATTTCATTTACATGAATAATTAACATCCTGAATTAACACAATGCAAAACACATAATGCATATAATTTACATCACAGAGAGCACTTATCTTTGAGATGAAGTTGTCCAACAACTGGCTATGTGAGAGCAACGTTCCACCCAACCATAGATCTCTGTCCAGCTTGTATTCTTTCAGTTGAGAGATCACCCCCGAGCTGGGTTGTGTATCCACTAAGGAGGAACTAGACAGGTTCACTCACAGCCATGGGTTCACTCAAACGGTCATGCTAAGCCAGCACACAGCTGGGTTTATCAAGCATGCAATAATGAAATGATGAGGATGCTAATTCAGTGAGCTCAACCACAAAGCTACAGACATCTCAAGCTAAATTCAAGCAATCCCATCCTCCGTTCAAACATCCACACTTGGATTTCTCACCATTCTGGCAACAAATAACTCAATCCCGTCACTAGGTTTCTGGGATATCAAAACTGAGTTTTCCAATGGATTTCAGGGTGGCTCATGCTCCCAAATTCACCCCAAGGTTCATACCTATGGATCCCCCATTGGATTTCACTATCAAATACCAATTCTTGGCGTTTAAGGCTCTTCAAAACGTGGGTTCTTTCACAGTTACGATTTCTGGTTTTTCTCACTGCTGGGAATTCATTTTTGGAAGGAAAATGATGTTGGTAAATTCCACCATGGAATGGGGATGAGGAAGAAACAACTCTCATGAGGTAGAGTGGTTTGTGGTACAAGAAAACAGAGCCTATACTCTGCCATATGAATTTCTGGCCTGCCCATGCCGCATTGAAGCCATGGACTGAATTCCTCAACCACTTCCTTACAACAGAAATAAATGTCAGCAAGGTAAATCAAATGGGTTCTCAAAATAACATATGGCAGCCTATGGTTCAATCCCACAACCCCCTCACTACTCCCCAGTGGATACACATGGCCCCTTCTCATTCACTGCCTCCATAGCCAGTTTTGGTATTTTATTGCATGATGCTTATTTACATCATTTTTACAATGTTCAATGGCTACATAGCACATGGGAAACATAATGTCTAGTACTTTCCTTTTAAAGAAAATTTGGGCTTCCACTAGCAGGGCCTTGGCCTTGAGTTCCACGCTAGGAAAACATACATCACATGTATACAATATTTACATTAAAAACTAATATATCCTAAGGGTCAAAATGGGGTATTACAATCCCCTCCCCTTAGAATAACACCGTCCTCGGTGTTCGAAGACTTAGGAAAACATATATAGTTTACACATGTCCAAAAATTTCAAAAACTTTGCAGGTCTGCCCCGCATTCTATCCTTTACTTTGAACTTTCAGGACCAAGTCCTTTGACTTCCACGAGCTTCTCCCGCTAGTTCTGATCTTTTAGCTCATCCACAAGTCTGAAAACTTTATCGCTGCTACCCTCTTGAGGTTCCCTTGTTGGGCAGTTGCGGAGACAATGATTCCCTCCACATTTCCAACATTTCACTGGCTGCTTCATCTTTACCTGCTCAATTTCCTTTGAGTCTTCTTTCCTGGAACGTTTCTTAATGGACCGATTGGACGAATGCCTCATCATTGATCCACTTTCCTTTCCCTTACTGATTGCTCTCATAATGCTTTTTACCTCTCTTTGCAGACCAATAGAGTTCTGCAAAACCTTATGGTTCACCTCATTCTGCCTCTTTTGTATCTTGAGCATCTCTCCAAGATTTTTTTGGGTCTTGTAAATTGTTTGAAGAAGACTTTCAGCCAATTCCAACAACCTATGGTCTGCTGCCATGGTCACTGTGCACAGCTGGTTCTCACTTGGCTCACAAGTAGCACTTGCTCGTAACAACTGCAACCAATTGACTTAATTTCCACCTGTGAAATTCATCATTACAAATCTTGTTAGGCCAAGCATAACCTAAACATTAAAAATCAATCAATTGTTTTTCCCCAATTGACATGGAGATCCCACGCTCTATTCATGAGACTTTCACACTTTCCATGCTCGCCCAACATACACATGAATTCCTTCATGTTCATCCATTCACAGGAAATTCATTAATTCAGCATTCACAATTTATTTCAAGCAAATAAACACACTCTACTTTCAGCCATGCATGCATTCAACAATTTTTTGTTTTTGTAAATGCACCAATAAAAGGAAAGAGAGAGCAGTAAGAGTTTTCTCCTCTTAGTCTTGTTCCATTGTGGAACCCACACCACCACTGTGGTTTTTATGCTCCTACCCTCTTTCACTTCAACGTGAATGCTTGACCTGCCCTTCTTGGCTATGACACTTAGTGTCTATGGTCTATTTCAAACCTTTCAACTATGGAGCCCCTCCACATGGTTTGTCTACAACTCTTGGCTGCTAGGACCCACACAGTCACGCTAGCACCATTTTTCATTGTTGCTCAACCTAAGCTTTTTAGGCAATCACATGTCCACATGCATCCTTAAGATGCTTTCATAGTCCTTGCTTCCAACAATACCTACACTCAAACATTGAATCAATTCACATGTTTAGTTTATTTTCATAGGATTTATCTCTAAACAAGAGATTAGGAAGTCATAACCAAATCATATACACATGTATATTCATAAGCAAGAATTTACAAGATAACCAAATACTTATCTGCATTGGATGTCTCCACTTTATTCCATAGGGTCCTTCTTTGCTTTACAAGCCTTGGAATCGCCTATGGAATTGGATGTCTTGCCAGCGCACAGGCTGCTCCTCAACATCAAATAATCTTATTTGTTTGGCCAGCACGCAGGCTGCTCCACAACATCAAATGGTCTTGTATGTTTTTCCAGCACGCAGGCTGCTCCACAACATCAAATAATCTTGTTTGTTTGGCCAGCACGCAAGCTGCTCCACAACATCAAATGGTCTTGTATGTTTGTCCAACACGTAGGCTGCTCCACAACATCAAATAATCTACGCCCAACTAGTCACTCTCTAGATTTACCAAGCAATTTATAGTTCTTTCAGGGTCCTTACTTCCTATATGACCAAGGTTTCCAACAAAGAAACAATAGTGCATCAGCTTAACTGTTACAAGACTTATACTTGAAATCTTCATTTTTCCAAACAAGAAATAAATGAAATTGAATACTTATCTGTATTGTGCATTTCCTCTCTGGTCCACAGGGTCCTGATTTTACTTTACAAGCCTTGGGATCCTCCTGCGGATTGGGATGTTTGGCCAGCACGCAGACTGCTCCAAAACATCAAATAATTAATTTCTAACCAGTACACCTTCACGCCGACTTGGAAGGAAACTTCGCCACGACCATTTCTAGGTCAAGGCTCTACTATGGAGCCATAGGCATATAACAGCCCTTCCATCAACACCTTCACAACCCTTCATCAAAAACCCACAACCTCCACAACATCCTTTCATAAACATTAACCCTTCCACCACAACCCCTCACAACAACCTTTTACTTTGCCTCTTTAGTGTGTAGCACCAAATTGCATATGTTTAGGGTGACAACACAAATAGTACAGGCAAAATTGTCCGCATTGTTATTCTAAAATTGTAACCATAACCATAGCATTCACTATCAAGTATTGAAACACCAGGAATGCGTCCATTCCCTTAGGGTGTAATCAATATTGGCATCCCTACCATAACTCATCATCAAAAAGGGTTGCACTCCTCACTGATGGGAGCTATGCAAGTCCTAACCATACTTCAAGCAGTCTGAATAATGTACATAAATAGAATATGTTCTGCATAGTAATTATAACAATTAGACTTGCATACATATAGGTGCATATATATATATATATATATATATATATATAAGTCAAGGTTTACAGAACACTTATCCATTTTGCAGATGTAATTTCTCTTTACTAATGAGGAATGGGGGCTCCTTCTCTGAGTTGACAGTCCCTCGGTTTTCCATCCCAACTCCTTTTGATGTTACATATCTCTCATATGTCTTACTGTCATAATCTTTATCATCTCACTCATATTGTTTACCAATCATGCAATGCAGATGAGACATTAATAATGTCTGATGGCGTTTCACCCGAAACCCATTTCCAATTCATGGAATCCCTCCCATGAAGTTTGGCTTCTGCAGGCCCTCTCTCTTGGTCTTACTGCAATGTGTCTTCCTGACACACTTATTAAATAGCCAAACAGTCAGCAACATTTAACAATGCAATTCAAATCTGATTGTTTCATAACTGATCAATGGCACCAATAATTAAATTCAATATGAATTTGCAACTCTGTCTACTACAGAAATTGATTTTCTTAGTCATGAGGCTATCCTCATATTGCTTGGATCTTGTAAATGGGACCATTCTGTCCATTATGTATTTATGTTTGCTGCCATACATGGACATCCACCTACAACATGTCCTCCTGACACAATTTTTCATAAGCCAAACAGTCATTAGCAATTATAAGCAAAATTTCAAATCTGAAAATTTACAAATCTGAGATTTACAATTCTTCTTTCTAACAGAGCTTAAATTTCTCAACCATGAGATTCATTCTCATAAACTCTAAATTGAATTTTCAAATCTGCTCCCTACAAAACTAGATTTGCAACCATGATATTATTCTCATAACTTAAATGAGAATATTTTCAGATTTGTTTCATGCATAAGTTAAATTTCACACCCATGAGAATCTTCTAATAACCTTTGGCTTTTGCACATGGTAGACCCCCAGCCTTCATCATGGACTTACCCACATTGCCATGCCTAGAAAAATCTACCTGAAATCTGAAACTTCAATCATCCAAACACTTTGTAAGTCTCCATGCATATAATACTTCATTGCTGCAACAATCACTGAAGCATTTCCAGAAGTATAACATTCCATAATTCAAACACTTCAAGTTGTTAACATATCAATATAACAAACTCATTTACTTCACGTAAATCATTATCATACTAAAATTGCAAGGTACCGTAGCATCATTTATGCAATTAACTTAAAGCTTTTAAATGCTCATTAATTCATAGCCATATCATTTATACAACTCTGTCCTTCCAACAGAGCACTCTGGAAGCCTATCAATCAGGACTACCTTCATGCAATTTCTTTCCCTGCATTCATAGCAGCTCATGAAATGATCTTAGAATTATCCTTAATTCATCATCTCATCTATTGCTCAATTATAATGAGACATATACATATATCACAATCATGCATGCACACAATACATCTCCTCAGGTGTAGCTACCCACATGCATGTATATTCACAACATTTAGTCAAGTTTTTCATATGCATTCACTCAATGCTTAACTGCAAGATTTATAAAATCTCTTAATGCACATCCACTCAATGCCACCTTGCATTGTTTCATGAGTACTATGCATTCAAGCATATTATGACTTAATCATGACTATCTCATACAACATGTATTACCATATTCAGGACCATCGGTTCTCACTTGCTTTGGTTGTTAAACTCACAATCGACATACTCAAATGACATGATATAATTTTATATAAATGCATTGAGATTCTAAGCAAGTATAGGGTGTAAGGATCATTGCATTCACTTACCCACACCTCGCCATACTCGGTAGGTTAACATTCTCATTCGGGCACTCAATACCACATGCAAACCGAATCAACATAGTTCAAACATAGGCGAAGGGATCTTACCAAATCCTCTTTCAACATTCATGCAATTATGCATCAATAACCATTACCTGCATGGTTGTTATTAACATCACTTGATGTTACCTGATCGGTTGGCCTCTTACCAAGGCTACATAGTCATTTTTCCAACCTCATGATCACAGATTTGTTGCACCATCATTTCTTCATAAGGTTGTTGGCTTCATACAACAACATCCTCAACATATTTAGCCATGCTTCTGTTGTCTTTGGTCCTACAACCAAAACCAATCACCAATAGTGATTATCAACCACAATATTTACCATTAGTGGTTCACTGCATATGTAAAATCTCACTACTTTTACCAATATGTAATGTCACATGCTTGCAAAACATATACTCATGCACTGTGCAATGTTTATTAATATGCCAATCAATGCATATTCATGCCACTCATCTAATCTCTTGCATTTTTAGCATTCTCATGTCATAATTTTATGCACATAAAGCTTATAAAATAAAAATGCAGTTAGCAAGGCAGGGGTTAAGGAATTCTCCTTTTCCAATCCCTCATCTTGCATGAACTTTCTCTTCCACATCGTAGCTGGTTCAATTTCATGGCATGCTACTTCTAGGCATGCAATTCTAGAATTTGCCCATATTGACAACAATTTGACAAAACAGTCACTGACACTTTTTCTGCTCCAATTATCTATGATGTCTGATAACCCCATTCAAATTCTGACTATGCACCATTGTTCCCTGTTGAATATGCTTTCCAATGCCTATCCACTTGCTCCATTCTGACCTCGGGTGTGGAAACCACATTACTTCAAAAATGTCAACTTTCACCAATAATTCTGCACATTTTTACACAATTGCATTTTGGTCCTGAATGCCAACTTCAGCCACCTGTGGAAGAAAATCTATGAGGAATCACGAAAACTTTTCTACCGAGGGAAGTTAGTCTATATAGCAAGGAACACTCAGCAACTTGCGGATTTCTATTCCGATGCTCCATTCATCTTCTATAAAATTCTGGGTTTGACTACTCACTTTTGACATTTTTCCAAAATTCCAAATTTTGGGCCAAAAATGGCTATTACCCAAACGGTGCATTTCTGGAAAATCTTTGTTTAACGGAATATGTCTAGTTTACTGAGAATATGAAATGTTGAGTTCAGTAATTTTCTTGATTCTGAATTATAGGGTCACTTTCCACTACTGCAAGCTTTTCAAAATCCAAAAAACGTGGCCCGGAATAGTGTTTTTCGGCCTTCTTGCACACCCCGATTCCACATCCTTTGGATTTTGGCTCCAAAAATCCAAAATTAACACCGTGCCTGCTCCATGACTGTCCCATATCAATTTTGGCCCAATCCGACCTTCTGTCAAGCGTCGGGACACCGATTTGTGCAAACCATTAATCTCAAATTTATGCCAAATGAGAACATAACGGGATCAGGATCTTCACTAGTTCATTCAGGGTCTCCTTCAATGGCCTCAGAATGCCACTGACCTCATCAAATTCTGATCTCGCATGCTCCTGCTATCCAAAATTCAAATTTCGGGCTCTATACTTTTTTTTTAACCTATCCCGCCACACACAAGCTGCAACCCGCAACCCGAAACTGCGGCAGTTTGGAAAGTCAAGTTTCGGTCACGGGGATGTAACCGTCCCGCAACCCGCAACCCGAAACTGCGGGTTCGGAGGGTCGAGTTGCGGTCACGGGGATGTGACCATCCCACAACCCACAACCCGAAACTGCGATTTCAGAGGGTCGAGTTGCGGTCACGGGGATGTGACCATCCCGCAACCCGCAACTGCGGTTTCGCAGGGTCGAGTTGCGGTCACGGGGATGTGACCATCCCGCAACCCGCAACTGCGATTTCAGAGAGTAGAGTTGCGGTCATGGGGATGTGACCATCCCGCAACCCACAACTGCGGGTTTGGGATTTCGGAAATCCAACCCACAATAGGGCATTCCCGAAACCTGAAACCCGGGAAACACCCACGTTTCCTGCAACGTTCGAGGGTCGTATCTCCTTCGTCCTTTGGCCAAATGGGGCAAGTCTGGTACCGTTGGAAATCTCTTTGAGAGATCTATGCACCTGTGTGATCCTCTTCCACATCTGAGAGATCTGATCCTGTCATTATCCCCAATCACAATTCCGCCCCCAACTTCCCAATATTGTGCTAAAACATCCTGTTACATGCCTGTAAACTCAGAGTCTGGCCCAAACAGCCCCAGTGCTGCAAGCTGGGATCTGATACCACTCTGTCACGTCCCCTTCCATCTATCCAATGCAAGGGAGGGAACATGACTACAACATGGGGTGTCTAATTTTCCCCCAAGCCATAATGATAAAAAATTTCCATTTAAAATAAGATGCACAATTCATTTACACAGCGGAATTAAACATATTAACACACAGCTAGAATGGAATGCATCAGCATATTTAACCCAGACAAATGATGAATCATTCACACATGGAACCAAAATCCCATTCTCATGCCATTCACATATTTTATATCAATTTCATTTACATGAATAATTAACATCATGAATTAACACAATGCAAAACACATAATGTATATAATTTACATCACAGAGAGCATTTACCTTTAAGATGAAGTTGTCCAACAACTGGCTATGTGAGAGCAACGTTCCACCCAACCATAGATCTATGTCCAGCTTGTATTCTTTCAGCTGAGAGATCACCCCCGAGCTGGGTTGTGTATCCACTAAGGAGGAACTAGACAGGTTCACTCACAGCCATGGGTTCACTCAAACGGTCATGCTAAGCCAGCACACAACTGGGTTTATCAAGCATGCAATAAGGAAATGACGAGGATGCTAAGCCAGTGAGCTCAACCACAGAGCTATAAACATCTCAAGCTAAATTCAAGCAATTCCATCCTCCGTTCAAACATCCACACTTGGATTTCTCACCATTCTGGCAACAAATAACTCAATCCCGTCACTGGGTTTCTGGGCTATCAAAACTGGGTTTTCCAATGGATTTCAGGGTGGCTAATGCTTCCAAATTCGCCCTAAGGTTCATACCTATGGATCCCCCATTGGATTTCACTATCAAATACAAATTCTGGGCGTTTAAGGCTCTTCAAAACATGGGTTCTTTCACAGTTACGATTTCTGGTTTTTCTCACTGCTGGGAATTCGTTTTTGGATGAAAAATGATGTTGGTAAATTCCACCATTGAATGGGGATGAGGAAGAAACAACTCTCATGAGGTAGAGTGGCTTGTGGTACAAGAAAACAGATCCCATACTCTGCCATATGAATTTCTGGGCTGCCCATGCCCCATTGAAGCCATGGACTGAATTCCTCAACCACTTTCTTACAACAGAAATAAATGTCAGCAAGGTAAGTCAAATGGGTTCTCAAGGTGACATATGGTAGCCTATTGTTCAATCCCACAGCCCCTCACTACTCCCTAGTGGATACACATGTCCCCTTCTCATTCGTTGCCTCCATAGCCAGTTTTGGTATTTTATTGCATGATGCTTATTTACATCATTTTTACATTGTTCCATGGCTACATAGCACATGGAAAACATAATGTCTAGTACTTGCCTTTTAAAGAAAATTTGGGCTTTCACTAGCGGGGCCTTGGCCTTGATCTCCAACGCTAGAAAAACATACATCACATGTATACAATATTTACATTAAAAGCTAATATATCCTAAGGGTCAAAATTGAGTATTACAATTGCTCTTTCAGAATCTCTTGCACATTTAATATTGCATTCAAATAAACTAATTAAACTAATTGTCATTAAATAACAACATACCCATATTGCATAAACATAAACCATTCTTGCACATATGAGCTTAGGCATAGGCCCATTAAAAATTTAGTTACATATCCAACATGGTCATTTACCATCAGATTCAAAAAACACACAAAACACAGGCCACCATCAGTGAGTAAAGGAAATGGGATTTCCCAACTAGCGACTCAAACATAGAACTGCAGGCACCCTAAGGTCTCAGCCTTCACTAGGGTGTTTATAGGATCAACCTTAACCTTCCTCTACTTTTATTAATTAACACAACCTTAGTATTCATAGTGTTCATAAATAATTCACATGACGGGACCACTCTATCATACAAATCAGTAGATACCACTCTGTAAGCAAGGTACTATTCAGTAATCCATACCTAGCAGAACTAGAAAACTCATCTAAATTCATCACTCTACTATCCATATTCAGCCAAAGGATTATTATCCTAACTAAGCTTAATAATCATGAAAATAATTCTTTAATAAGAAATTTAATTTTCATGCAATGCATGCATATACAATTTATGCATTTTCCAACACCATATTGGACCCGCTAAGCAAATCCGACACTACTCTGAAATAGAGTACATGAGTAAACCATTCTTAAATAACCATGTTACTGAATCATTCACATCAGGCGATCAATTTCAAAATTCAATAACAAATACAACCAATCAATCACCAGATCTACATATTCATACCCGTCAACCACAATTGACTAGGATAAATACCCATGATCATCTAGCTCAGGTTTTCCCTAACTACAACATGTCATAATTGAAACAAGCATCAACATGCTTAAAACACTCATGCATTAGCATGCTATAAAGAATTATGAAACAAACACACCAACTGGCTATCACGCATTCAAGCATTTAACTCTTCATCGAAAATCATTTTCCATGTCCCCAACCCTACTACCAGCTTGAGCCGTGAGGGAACACATGGCTACGAGAAATAGAGACAGACCAAATAAAAATTAAGACTAGGCCAACATGCCCCAAACAGACAAATCAATCATCCTCCTTATGAAATTAATGCAAATTCCAAGCATCCAAAATGTGATCCCATGGGTTATGCAATCTGTACAAAGCACACTTGTCTAAGCTATCCAGCTGTGAAGATAGATAAATACGACAAACACATGCTACTCATCATGTCAGAGGATCGTCTACTACCAGATTCATGCCAAACAATGCATTTCCCTTTCACTGTTTCCTTCTAACAGCATAACAGTGAGGCACATCATTGTTTACCAGTGCTCAGGATTTCCTTTAGGGTCGATACATACACCATTCACCATATCACCTTTAAATAGTTTTTTTTTTTACAACAACAACCAAACCCAGTCATTTATGGAAGCTTGTGACCAATAGGAAAATCATTAGCAATATCTCCCTTGTTATTAGGGGGAGAGAAATTGCAAGGACATGCTAGGATGTATCATATATTTTAACATGACCAAAATCTCTAGTGTGGATGTGCTCCAATCTCCTTCACGAATGGAGGATCAAAAAATTATTGTTGTATGATTGATCCATGAACTTATGTGAGTAGATTCATGCATTTAATAAAAACCACCTATTTCCATGAGAACCAACCCAAATACCTTGTTTCAACATTGTGTTCCAGATACTGGCCATATCCATGCACGCTTGAGCAAAGGGGGAATTTGTTGTATTGTATTTAAAATTCCTGGGGGATGACGGAACTAGGGTGATAATTAACACTAGTGATGCATGCATGTCGTCATCCATCCACATACCATGCATAATTATCATTGCATGGAGTTATTATACTATTCTCTCGCACTTACGTTCGAGTGGGGTTATACCTCTATTAGCTTATCCATAAAATGTAAGTTTTCTTAATGTTTATGGTTTACCAAGTTCGCACAAGGCACACGGAAAAGAGCATACGCAATAAATAAAATTATTTCCACTTTGTTTTTTATTTTTTGATTTTGCATAGAGCGCATACCAAAGAGCATACACACACCAAAAAGGTGGCAACTAGGAATAAAGTAGAAAACAAGGCTAAAATGTGAAAGAATATAAGGAGAAATTTTAAAAATATGTAACTGTAAACAATATACCTTTGGATCTGCTAAAATCGATGTATCTTGGGAAAATAAAATCTTTTTAGAGTGAAATGAAAATTGTTTCCAAATGAAAGAAGCGCTCGGAATGTAATGAAATACCTCTCTCAGCCTAGAAATGCATAGAAATACTTGAAACCACAAATCATTATATGCATACAATAATCGTGATTCAATATATTAATTAACAATGGAAGCAGAACTTCATAAGCACTATGATACCATGGTTGACTAACACATCAAATTTATAGAAGATCGAACACCTTCAACAACCATTCACACAAACATATAATAGATCAACACACTGATGTTTTATGTGGATAAAACCCTCAAAGAGGGAAATAGTCCATGGCCCTAGCCAAAAAGCTACTTGAGGCAATAATATTATAGAAAGGAAAAAAAATTTACATATGAGTTTCTCACAATATATCATTAAGAAAATGACCCTCCATGCTCTTTAAATAGAGATCATGGACCACTCAGGTGTTAATCCATGGATCAATAGTCGTTAAGATTGAGGTGAAGATGAACCTTTGGATCACTCTATGTCTAGAACATATCGTGATCGTCGGATTATTTAAGTACAAATGAATACTAATGCATACTAAATAAACACGCTTTACCTAAAGACACATTATACTAAGTTGATCTTAACTAACTCTTAAATATACTAACAAACCTATCAAAATAATAATACCTTATTTATAAATCAATTGTTTAGTTTTATTATTTCCTTACACATTTTGAATATTGATTTAACTACCAAAGTCCTTGATGATGTGTATTTTCATGCACGTGAAATAAGGAATCCAAGCAATGGAATAAAAGGCACAAAGCAGATAAGATTGTATAGTGAGTAATAATCCCCTTCTATTTTCGCTAGCCTTGGATATAAAACTAAAGAGAACCACAATCTACAATTAGACTTTCATTTTTTGTAGACAACATAATTACCACTAACATTGAATAGTTTCCTTTTCGTGGAAGTGTTCTTATTTCTATCATTTGCGTAATCAGAGAGTAGCATCTTGGATGTAGAAAAAGCTAAATATCTTAAGTTTTCAATTGGAAAATACCAAGAAATATAAATATATATTGTATAAAATTATGACTGTATGTTTTAAATTTGAGTGGCCCATATAAATAGGATTTGAAGAGGCCTTGTGCCTTTTGTTGAAAATGCATATCTATTAGTATGTTTTTATTATATTTATTATTATTGTTTATTTACTTTGTCTTCTTTTTTATTATTATTATATTAGCTACATTTTTATCTTATTTTATATACATAGCATTGCCTCCTTTTTTTAAGACACTTTGTCCTTGAAGCATTTTTTTAGTTTTCCAGTAAGGACTCATTTGATTGGATTTTTGACGGTTCAGACTTGGTTCCATTTGCTTCAAGACTATTACATAAGACCACTTTGCTTGCATTGTTTTTGAGATAGAGGCATGTTAGTCCCATAATTTATCTACTAGTTTCATACAATTAGTTACCATGGACTTTTTTTACTTCTTGGCCCTTGGTATGTCTCTCTTTGATTCTCTTTTATGTTCATATTAATGATTTCTAGTCAGCCATTAATTTCACCACCTCTTGAGTCATCTCTTGAAATAGCGCACCTAACTTGTGTATTATGATCGAGATAGTATTTGCAATACCTCATCTCCCTTTAACAAGATCTTAATCTCCCTTCCAAATCATATTAAACTTGGGTTTTATATTGTGAATGAGAAGGGTGCTCCCTACTTTCTTTAGATATTGATTGTTTTATTTGAAAACCCTATATTGAGAAATAGATTTACCCTTCCCATGATACGTATCCCTCAAAATAATAGGAAATATGTCTATATCTGGTGCTCTAGCTTTCTTAGTGTTTTGAGATATAAAATTTCAACTTTCTAAGTTTTTTTTCATTTTCATAGTCATTGCATTGGCCATTCTCATTCTTTCCTCCAATATCATCTTCAATTTTGGATGTCTTGCACTCCAATATTTGTTTGAAACCTAAGAAATGTGATATCATTAATCATTTTGAATCTTTCTCGCCCATATTGGATTTAAGGTACTTCTCGTATGATGCATCTCTCTTAATATCTTTTGAAAGAGAGAGTGAAAAACCTCATATGGAATGCCTCTTCCTTTCATGAATATATTTGAAAGATGTTTGTAAATTCTCTTTTATATGTTGCCCCTTATTTTGGTTTTTTAAAGGTGATAAAGAATGGCCTTGTTTGCACTGCAAATCCCTCTCATTATATTTTGAATGAAAACATAAATGCCTTGATTAATTATCACCAAAATTGAATATGTGATTACCTACTTTATGTTCGTGAATTCTATTACTATATCTACAGGTTGATATACAATGTTTCAAGTGTTTATCATCCTCCTATGAAAGAATCCCTTTTTTGTCCCGAAATTGGATGAGTGACTTATGTTCTCTAAATTGTCGTCTAGCTTCCAAATCATTTATTTCCCATGAAAACATATTTCCATCTTCAGTGATTCCCACATATCCCTTGTGATGATTACTTAAGCTCATGTTCTAAGCTTCATAAACTGTCGTCTCATTTTCAACATTATTGTCAAGCTTCATGTTCATTTCATCGTACCTTAACATGTATATCTCACCAACCATTACATCATGCATGTTAAAATTCTCTCTAAACTTATCATCTTATTAATTTCTAATCACCAAATGTGACCCTTTATCTTTTCGGTAACTCCATTATCAAAGAAAATATGTTCCATAGAACTCTTCGAATCATTTTCATTAGCTTTACAAAACTCTCCACAAATCCTATCAACTCATGTTTAAAGTCCTCACTCCTTACCTTAAGATTTCATCTCTTGATGGGTTATGTTGTTAAATTCCTTATTAGATGACATATTTAAAGTTCATGTGGCCCCTTTCAAGTTGAAAACCTCATCAAGGCCCATATTCAACCATGATTCCTCCTTTGAATGAAATTTATCGAATTGATGTCTATAACGCACCCCACATTACACCAGACTTAAAAACATACTAAATTTTTTTTTCTAAAATAAATATTACATGCATAATAGCTATATAAATTCTTATAACAAATGCATAACAAATCAATGTTTTAGCGGAAGCATATTGGATCAACATAATTGATCAACAAACAATACACTAGATCAAACCATATTTCACCAAACAATTTGATTTAGTATTTCTTTAAACATGATAACTATGACATAAAAATTGTGACATAAGAGCTATGACACAAAAGATATGTCACAAGAGTTGTGACGCAATATCTATGACATAATAGCTGTCACACAATATTTGTGACACAAAAGCTATGACATAAGTGATGTGACACTAGAGCTTTGACACAAGAGATATAAGAGCTATGACACAAGAGTTGTGACAGAAGACATATAAGAGCTATGACACAAGAGTTGTGACACAAGAGAAGTGGCACAAGAGCAGTGACACTAGAACTGTGACACAAGAGATACAAAAGTTGTGACACAAGAGTTGTCACAAAAAAGATGTGACATAAGAGTTGTCACACAAGAGTTGTGACATAAATGAACTGCGATGGAGATGAACTGTGACGGAAATGAATTGTGACGGAGATGAATTGTGACGGAAATGGATTGCGACGGAACCGAACTACGACAGAAATGAACTGCGACAAAAAATGGTCTGTGACAAAAACGACTATGACAAACATGAACTTCGCAATAGGAACTTCCATAGAAATTTCCCAGTATGTTTTCATAAATGGAACAAGGTAAGTATAGTTTCATACTTAGACATTCCTGAAGTTATTTGTTTTTCCATTTTATTGAGACAAAGGAAAACATTATTTCAACATATTCCTTTTAAACTTACTTAAGAACCGCGCAGTAAGAACTGTCTTAAGAACTGCGATGTGGGGTTCCCACAAATTAACCTGGAAAAAAAATTACCATTCTTTCTAATACACAGTTTGTTCCACAACAATGGAACAAATGCAAATAAATTTATATACAAAAACAATACTCAAGTATTGTATTTTCAATTTAAGACAAGGAAATAAAAACAGTTATTCCAACATGTTCTGTTAAACTTATTGCATAGTAACTACTAAGTGGGGTTTCTATAAATTAATTAGGAAAACATTTTACAACCTTTCTCAAACAGAAAATGTAAATGACATATTATTTACTATTTCAACCCGTTGAATTTTGTATACAATCCCTACAATTCCAATACTTGTAAATTAAAAACAAATACCACTCAAAATTTGCCCATGGAATTTGTAAAGATGAACATGGTTGGATTTATTCTTCACGTGAACATTCAAGCTCTTTTAAATTAGCAATTTCAGCCCATGGTTTTTAAATTCAACATACATTCGTTGCAAAGCACATGGTGGTTGTAAATAAGCCAAACAAAATAGCCTATGGTTTTAAAATAAACAAAATTACCACACAAAACCGCCTGTGGTTTTAAAATAAACAAAATTACCACTTAATGCAAAGCACTACAAGCAAATTTAGCACATGGTATTGTTTTTAACTTACCTATTAAGATAAAATGGAACATAATCATTTACTACGCAGTAAGAACTTATTTGGGTACTCGTTTCAAGCATATCATTCGATCCGTTAGGAATTATTTTATTCCAACTATATGAAATGTAAAAGTTTAAACCTTTTTAAAATAATTTGTATAAAAATTTCATTTAACTCTTAGAACTGCGCAATAAAACATTTCATTTAACATAAGAGATGAGCAGTAAGAACATAATGACAGAATAAAACTAGCAGTTTGACACGGGCTTTTGCAATGAAAATTAACTATTTGCAAATAATGAGCCAGGTTAAAGAAAAATAATCAAAATGAATGGAATTACTACTTATTTATCTTTTCATATAATTTTCAAAAAATTGCATTCTACGACGTAATTTGAATAAATATTTCAATTATGAACCCATAAATTAACAACTATTATGGGATATCATTTCTCATGCATTGACTTAAGTGAATAATTTGGAATTCATAAAAATTTCCAAACATTATCACAGAGATAAAAATGCACCAATTTCTTCGTACAAGAATTCAGCCAACTCATGAATTCCTTATCTTTATACAAATCCATAAATTTAATAGAAAACCATGGCAATTTTTTATCATGAAATAATATTGAAAATTAAAAACACCATTCTCATGAATTAAACTTATATGTTAAACAGTTGAATTGGGCGATTGGTCGTGTGTCTTCCACACTCCACCCAACCGTAGGTAATTCTACTCCTAAATCTCTCAGCAGAACACCACCCCCGAGCTAAGACTTGTGCATTCACTAAACAAACATCTCTTCAATTCCCAGACTCTTTCGAAATTAACACTTGGAAATCAGGAAAATTGGGTTGAATCCAATTCCATGCCAAACAGTGCACTTAACCTCATTGATTTCCTTCTGACTCCAAAATAGTGAGACACATCACTACCATATATGCTCAAAAATCCACCAAGCCAGTTGCTTACACCATTTTCCACTTCATTGGAATGGCCATAAACAAAATGGAGAGAATTCCAGCAGAAAATTATCATCAATTTGTCTCTCGGGTTCATGGATTCATATCACATTTCATTCTCAGATAATAATTACATCCCATGTTCTCTTCGACACACCCAGTCATGGGAAATTTTTCTCAGAGTTCAATCTTCTTCCCCCTTCGCACAGAATGGGGACAAATTAATTTTCCCATGCATGAATAAGTCCATGCATGCAACTTGGAACCACGTGAATTCTCTCTCTTCCATTTTTTCATTTATTATTATTATTATTATTTACATATATAGAAACATAAACCACCCAAAATCCCACTTAATCATAATTAAATATTAATTACGATTTTAATAATATAAAGTCATTTAAACGGGATTATGGCTTAGGATAAACTTTAGGGACATAAATATTTAACAAGGTCATAACATAGTTTTCCCCACCTAGGTCATTTAACCCCCTTACTATCTCTAGTGAATACACAATCCCTTGATATTTTCATCGTACTCCATCAACACAGCCAGTTGTGGATTAGTAGTATTAATATTTACAAAATACAATATGTTCAGCGTTGCAGACATTCATAAACTATAGTTACATCTTGGACTAGCTATACTAGGGGTTCCAAACTAGGGGTGTTATATTCCCCTCCCCCTTAAATTTTACACTGTCCTCGGTGTTCTAATGCTTATAGACATACAATATTTACATATATAAAAAAATAAAAATAAAATGTTGCAGGTGCTTCTCCTACTACAACTTTCAAGATGGTCTTTTAAAATTGGGCTAGGCCAATCATACCTCTTCATACAGCTCCTGTTGGATTCAACCTTCATGATCAACATATGGACTGCTCACTTCAACAATTATTTCTTCTTCTCTACTTTCCAACTTAGTCATGGGTTTGGAAACTTTGTGGATGCCATCTTTCTTTTTGCCTCTTGTTGGGTATTTACTGACGTAACGATTACTTCCACATTTCCAACATTTGATAGTTAGCTTGGATTTATTTTCAGCAATACTTGTTGTATGCTCCTCATTTACATCAGTCTCTATCCGAGGGTGTTTCTTAGTCACATGACCAGGAAGATGTTATTTTATAAAATCTTGTCACTCACGCTTTGTCACAGCGACCAAAACATATTTTACTTCATTTTGGAGTTGAAATGAATCCTGAAAAAATTTAAGATTCATTTCATTATGTTTCCTTTGCAGTTTTATCATTTCTAATCTAAAAATGACAGGATCTTTATAACCAATATTTGCATGTGAAATTTGCATGTAACATTCATAAAAATAACTTAAAAGAATATTTTTAAATGCTTTAAAACCAACACATAAGCAAATAGAAAAGAGATGCAAACCAGAAAATGAAGACAAGAACTGATAACGGAGTTCAACCTTCTTGGGTTATGTCTCTGGGTCACTTCCAATGGAAAGGTCGATCTTATTAAGTCTTCAAAGGTTACAAAATGAGTGTTTTGGAAACACTTCTGATTTCTATCTGTCAAACTCAAAAACAAACTGCACCACTATGTTCCTCTTGAAATTCTGAGAAAAATGAGTATAAAGTTGACTATATGTGCCCGAGGCTTCTTCTGGCACGAAAAACAAGACAACCTGCCTACAAATAAGACAAAAGAACACGACCTGTACGGATTGACATGCAAATAATAGTTATAAAGATCCTATCATTTTGGGATCAAGTTTGGTATCAGAGCAGCTTAACAATTGCATTGTGAGTTTGTTTATGTTAACAAGAGCAAGGCTTCAGAGAGGTGACGGAGAGCTTGAAGAGTTTGATCCTAAGATTGAATCAAGAAGAAGGAGAATGGATTCAGAAAAAGGAGATGATGGGACTTCTTCAATTCCTTCTGAAGGAGATTTTCTTAAAGCTTTCATGAAGATGAAAAGTATGGTGGAAGAGCTTTATCAAGATCGGAAGAAGAAGAACAAGGTGGTTCTTCTCATGCAAAAGGTAAAGAAGGAGGAGGTGGTGAGGAACCTCCTAGAACTCCTCCATCATCACCATCTTTTCTTGATGGTTCTTTAAATTCCTCACCTAAACAGAAAGTTGATCTCGATATGCCTCAATTAAAGCTTGATATTAGGTTTGAGTTACCTGTTTATAATGGATAAATTAATGCTGAAACATTAGATAATTGGATCCATCAAATAGAAGTCTATTGTAGGATTCAAAATTTTACTGAAGATAACTTGAAAATTCAGTTAGCTTCTCTCTAACTTGGAGGGACCGCTCTCATATGGTGGGAAAGTATAACTCAAAAGGAGTTGGCCTCAAAAAGAAATATTATATCATCTTGGCATGCACTACAACAAATCCTGGAATTAACGTCCCATTTAGCGTCCATTTTTAGTGTAATTTTTGTTTTCATTGAGTGGCCAAAGTAGACACTAAATGGGACACATCATGGACAAAATGTAAAGAGACTAAAATAACGTATTTTTTTGCTTCCTAGATATCATCATTTCTGATGTCTAAAATAGCACCCATTTTTTTGCTTCCAGAATAACGTCCAATTTTGCTTCCTAAACGACGTCGAGGTTTGCTTCCTAAATAACATCATATTTTTATTCCTAGAGATCGTTCTCTTTTACTTCCTAAATGACGTCCCCATAAGCGTCCTATTTGCATCCTTAAAAGCGTCGTGTTAGTGTTGTGCAAAAAAATACCTTATAGTGGGGGAGATGACACTACCAACTTACATGGGGTGACAGGTAAAAAAGTTCATGTTTTGCATTAATTACTACGAATGGAAAGAGATTAGAGTTCCGAAGGTTGTACCTTTTTAATGATGGTTGGTCCTAGATTTCGCCCAATCTTCCACAGTGATGAACCTGCAAAACAAATTAACCTTCCTCGGCGTATCTTGACTGCAAATAGATAATAAAATTGGAAACAATTTAACATTAATCACAATCAGACATTCAATCAAGTAGACATTCAATTGGGACGGGAAGGGTATTTCCACCTTTTATTGTCAAAGAAATGTAAATAAGTACAGATATACCTGATCTATCCAAACACTTCTGCAACCGAGTCTTAGGTTCCTACTCCTCACAAAGACTTAAGAATTCCTCCAGTGTAACAGCGGTTTCTTCTTCCTCCTAGGCCCCTCTCTCATGGCTTCCCCTTGTATTTATAGCACAAGGTTAGCAGTTGAATTCGAGAGGTAGTTGAATTGGGAGGTTGGAAAAGTTGCAGAACCAATTTCAACTAATCCCAATTCGTAATCTTAATATATTTTTTCATTTCATCTTAAGATGTGCACGGGTTTCATACAAATAGACTACCGCACAGTATACAACTTCTGCAGTTGACAACCAGCGTTCACAACATTTTGGAGGATGTGCGCGAGTTGTCTTCAATAAGAATAGCGTTCAGAACGCTAGATCACTGTGGCAATAGTAGCGCACACATAGTGGAAACTGTAGAAAAAATATGCTTTTCAGCTAAAGAATGTGATCTCAGCAATAACTCATCCAGGGTCAACCTATCTTTTCCATCCATAATGTCATTTTGTGTGATCGACAGAGCAATGTGATCACGGACGGAGAAGTGCAGATTTGACCTATAACAGTTAGCATTTATGTTTGCATTTACATTCGCGCCATATTTGCATCCAAATTAGCATCCAATTTTGCATCCATATGTGTTACCACTTTAGCATCCCATTTTGCACCACGTTTTACTTCCAATATGCACCAATTTTCGCTTCTAATTTTGCACCAATTTTTGCTTCCTCTTTTGCATCGTGTTTTTCTACCAAGATGGAGCCAAATTTTTCATTTATTGTTGCACCATATTTTGCTTCCTATTTAGTGCCATGTTTTGCATCCAAAGTAACATCTTATTTTTCTACCATATCAACGCCATGTTTGGCTTCCTCATTAGCATCAAGTGTTGGGCCTCTTTTTAACGCATATTTTTGCATCTCTATTGATGTCAACATTCGCAACATGTTTTGCTACCACTTTAGCGCCCAATTTATAATCCATTTTTACTCCCACACTAGCACCACATTTTGCTTCCCATTTAGCTCCTTGAATTTATTATTTTTTGCTTCCTCATGAACGCCGCATTTAGCTTCCCATTAAGCATCTAATTTTGTTTCTTTGTTGGCCACTAGTTTGGCTTCTACTTTTGGCATCCAAAATAGCATCAAAATTGACTTCCAACTTAGCGCTAGGTATTGCATCCAATGTTGCTTCTAGATCTATGACATAGTTTAGCACCACATTAGGCTTGCTATTTAACACCTACAACTATATCCAATTGTGTGCTAATATATTTATTATATCAAATTATTATAATTATTTCATTAATTTCAATAGTTCTCATATATCATTTACTTCAAAGTTCTGAAATAACATAATGGAACATTCAAATTAATTATAGATACCATTATTGAAATTAATTGCATAGCATTTATGAAGAAAATTTAACACAAAGAACATTTATCCAAAGTTGTAACATCATCATATATATTAATTTTCCATGAAAAGATCATCGACAACTTCCAATATAGAGAAATTTACAATATAATAACAATAACATCACCATTATCTTTCATCAAAAGAAGTGAATTTATAAAACATCATCACATCAATAACCTATCATACAGATCATCATATTGAGTTAAAAGAACAAGTGAACGATATATATAGTGAAAATGCCAATATCACAAAAAATATATTTTTTAATATCCATGTCTAGAAATGTCAGAATAATCAAGGGTAATCAAAGTTTATATGTTAACATAAATCCACCGTACAGATCAAAATGACCCAGAATTAAATATGAACTTGGATCATCACAAAAATAAGAATACGTGTCTAGTAGCATCGAAAAAGCAACAAACATCCACACTCTCAATAGTAGCATCAATGGCTACCATCATCATCATCATCATCACCACCACCATTATCATCATCATTCTCATCCTCATCTATCCCAACATCATATTCATCATCATTTCATTTGATCTGTTTGCATCATTATCAGCAATATCTTTCTTCGGTACACCGGTGACAACATAATCTAGATCATCTAAGGAGCCATCTTCACCATTTTTCTAGAAACAACCAGAAATGATCAATTTAAAACATTAATATTAATTTCATTACATAATGCATATTTTGTGTTATATTTCAAATATAAGTCCTAACCTAACTACAAGATTGTTTTGTCCCTAAAGTGGGGGAATTTAATGTGTTAGATTATAGGTTACTTTTAAGGCTCCACTTGGAGTCATGAACCAAGTGATGTTTGATTTAGGGCATGAAAAGTGTGCGCACAAGTGGTGTGCACAAGTGGTGTGTACAATAAGTAAATGAAATTACAAAGAAATGTAAATGCTTGTAAAGAAATTAGTGTAGAGAAAGACAAAGAAATTTTCAATACTAGAAACTAATATTCTTTTCTTGAATTAAAATTTGTACTTTCTCTATAAAGTAAAGGACTACTACCAACAAACAAATGGAAATCTCAAGTACTCATGCAAAATGGATAGCTAACTAATGGAAATCTCAAGTACTCATGCAAAATGGATAGCTAACTAATGATGTATTTGCAAATAAGAGAGAAAAGAGACTCTCAACCAACAATGCAAATTGTTTTAAACAAATCCAATAAATCTACTAAATCTTGATTAAAAAATAAACTTGTTTGAGACAAAAAATGAAAGCTGAAAAATAATTCCAAAATAGAACCATGAAAGGAGTATAGATACTTGAACTTGAATGAATAAAATTCAATTCTCAACCAATAAACATTTTCTTGAGAAATATGTTCCCAAGCACTCTCAATAATCTTATGATAAATAATATACCGCAGCATCCTATCTCAACACCTTTATAGAGAAATTCACTAATGTGAAGATTACAAGGTCATCATCATCCAACTTTTTCAAATGTTTAAAATCCATGTAGTGATGTAACAATCTGGAAAAAGAGTACTTTAGAATCTTCTGAGCAATAATATGCTTAAGAGTCCTACCACAAACATTTATGGTACATACAGGCAAGAGTTGCGAAATAGAATCCTACTTAAGAATAGTAATATGGATCAAGTTTGTGCATCGTTTATTTGCAGTGAAAACAAGTACAAGGAATGGCAAAAAAAACGTGGAATGGAAAGCCCAACTTTTCTAAGAGACAAAAAACAGTTGTGAAAATTATCTACCCAAGTTAGTAAGAAACATATATTGGTAAATACAAGGAAATGAATATATATCAGTCAAGCACTCTTTCATCTGAAACCAGTAGATAAATTACATACATGATCAAATACTAACTTTAAATATTGAACATACAAGTAATACCGGATGACTACACATTAGGATTTAAAAATATGCCCAACATTATATTGTCAAACTTACTTGATTGCATTTTACAATTAATTTTTGTTAAGGACTTTTTATGGGAATCACTAAATTACTTGATTGCATTTTACAATTAATTTTGGTTAAGGACTTTTTATTGGAACCACTAAATTTTCTTCTTAGAATGGCCTGGAGTTGTATCTGCTCTGGGTACAAACAACAATCAACTGGGAAACATACATACCTTGAATAAATTTGTTCCTAAAATGGATTTGGGATGGGTATGTAGAATGAATACATTTTTTGTGAACCTCGTAATTTTATGAAGTATGATGCCTTTTGGAATAAGAAACCATCGTTATAAAGTCTAATGCAAAATCCAGAAAATGAATACCACTCTCCTGAGGGATACGAGGGTGAGGTTTTTTGAATTCGCGGTACAATCGGCATGGCATGGATGATTGTATTACTTATTGATTGATCGGACGGACAAGGAACGAAATCTTCGATGGAACCAGTCGTAAGATCTCAGAACTTTATTAATAATTACAGATAGACCCCTTACATTGGTGGTGGACAGGATTCCTTGGGCAGAACATTTATGCAATTTACCTTTAAGATTTGTTTCGAAAGGAAACATCAATATTTTTTAATAATCGACAAATACTCGCAAACATGCAATACAAAACACATTCATAAATTGGACATCAACTACCATACAATATTTTTTAAACAAAATTAGAAACTCAACTCAGCCCTCAGCGCAAGTGCATCAATGGACAATGTTTAGGCCATTATTGTGCTTCTGAAATATGTAGATCAATTAAAAAATAGAAACCAGAATTCAAAATGTTGATTATGTTCCCCAAACATAAAATAATGGCATGATATTTGAATTACAAAAGGCCACTAAATTACCAAGAACTTGAAACCACAAGGAATGAAGGGGAAAGCACATAACATACCCCACAGCCAGTGTCAAAGGCAGTCTTGATTGATCCATCAGTCAAAGGAATCAATTTCTTGATATTTTCAATATAAGCATCTTCTCCATGAGGAAACATGGTTCCACCACCGGGGAAGTGAAATTTATCTCCATCAACTTGAATCCAATTCTGCACAGCCTTCTCTACACAGAGTTCCCTGTGTAATACATTGGAAAACCAGGTGAAATCTCAAATTTTGGGCCATGAAAATGGATTCTTATAGCCTGGCGGGGATGTAATAAGGTATTTCAATAACTCCTTTTTTTCTAGGCAATGATTTGTTTCTCTTCTCTTTTCAGTAACTTATCTGATAGGGGGGGCAGAGTTTAAATATCCTTTTGCATCAAGGGATTCGAACCACTTATATATTCCCCTAACCATCTCGGTTGACTCGTTTACATAGAAGGGAAAGGAGGGATAGCATCCAGCAATAGTGGATCGGTTCGGGTCAGGAAATATTCAATGGTAAAGAATACGTGCATTAGGAAACTGCAAACTCACTTATTAGCTTAGTACCACCCCCGACACTTTTAATTAAAAGTTTGGTTGGCTAGTTACTTCCTCCCATATTTTGGATCTTTTACAAGCCTTGAATTCACAATCAATCTAAGCCAGAGGTCGGTTCATCATTCCCACTCATCTTAGTAAGTTTCGCACTTTGACTTGCATTTCTCTTTAATATTTGAGAGACCTCACAGGGTCTTCACATGGAGTATACTCACGGTACTTCATATCACATGGTACAAAAATTTGAGTCAAATTTGAAATATCATCCACTCCCAGCATAAGATGGGCTTCAAAATCTAAGTAAACATATGAAGATGGTATATTTATGTTATTTGTAGCACAATCCATCATTCTCCATAAAAGGATGATATACTTTACAACGTAGATATGTTTCACACGTCGCAATCCCAATCAGCCATGGTTGACCAATTCCTCCATATCGAACTAATAATTGGCTCAATTTCATAACAGCTTGTTGCATGGAATATGAGATTGACAACCCTATCGATGCTCCGCCTGCCTTGGGCTGCTCTACAAGTCACTTTAAATCACCCACATTAAGAATTATACCCTTATTAAAACCCCCTTCCACCGTTTGGTCCAATTCCCTAAACTTCATAGCAATGTGATCTTAATTTATAGTCAATAACCACTGATGCAAAATGCCTATTAGTTGCACTCTGACAATGTAGAATGTCCTTTTGAAGCATTTGAGATTTGTTTGTTTCCATTGCTTTGCCAGTTTTGTTTTTGATAAATGCATAACACTTGCAGAATGTTCTTTTTTCAGTATTTGGTGGATGTAGGATGTTGATTTTAGATTTTATTGGTGCAGCTTGTAGAAAAAAAATTGAAGAAAGCCCGAGCTTTGCTGGGAATTCAAGAACCGAATGAAATCTACTCAGCACTTAATCTGCTTGGTGTTGCTCTTGATTTATGTCCAAGATGGGAGAAGGCCTTGGAACTTATGGCAAGGTCATTCTTGTATCTTGGGAAATTCAAAAACGTGGCAAATATGTTGCAGGAATATATCCCAAGCCTCAGGTTTAGGGAGATAGTCCCATCTGAAATCCCAATGGTGTCAAAAGAGATTTCAAGAGGGCAAGTGAAGCTTCTTTCGAGCTATGAAGAGAGTAACAGATCCAGGGCCAGGGTTTTACTCAGTTGCTTTTAAGTTTCCAAACTGAAGAAAAAAAATTTAGCAGGGCTCTCTAAATGATGTGAAAGGGAAGAATGGAGATATTTGGTTCTTGGACAAGCTTGTTTCCATTTGGGTCTGATGGAGGATGCATTGGTTTTGCTCCAAAGTGGAAAAAGGGTTGTTTCTACTTCCTATAGAAGAGAAAGCACAAATCTTAATGATGATAGATTTTCCTCATGGAATTTTGCTTCAAAATCAGAAATTGTTAGTCAATTGATGGGAAATATCAAATTACTGCTGAGGAGAAAAACAACTGCTATGGTTGCACTAGATGTTGGTCTCTACTCAGAGTCAGCAAGGCATTTCTCAAAAATTATTGATGGAGGAAGAGGCACCCCTAAAGACTTCATAGCAGAATGTTATATGTTGCGAGCAACAACTTATCAAGCTGCAGGACAAGTGGTTCATTCAATAGCTAATTGCAATAGGACACTTGCATTAGATCCTACTTGCATTGAGGCTTTAACCACACGGGCTTCCCTGTTTGAAACTACAAGATGTTTCTCCGATACTTGAACTTGAATGAATGAAATTCAATTCTCAACCAATAAACATTTTCTTGAGAAGTATTTTCCCAAGCACTCTCAATAATCTTATGATAAATAATATAGCGTAGCATCCTATCTCAACACCTTTATAGATAAATTCACTAATGTGAAGATTACAAGGTCATCATAATCCAGCTTTTTCAAATGTCGAAAAGCCATGTAGTGATGTAACAATCTGGAAAAAGAGTACTTTAAAATATTCTAAGCAATAATATGCTTAAGAGTCCTACCACAAACATTTATGGTACATATAGGAAAGAGTTGCGAAATAGAAGCCTACTATGTTAAATGCAACACTACAGTTTAAGAATAGTAATATGGATCAAGTTTGTGCATCGTTTACTTGATAATAGACATGATCAAGTACTTAAGTACTGAATCTTGGGCATACAAAGACAGTGAAGGCTAGTCATTAAGGCTATGATGTTTGAATTTGAAGACAAACAGTAGTTTAATGACTGATGTGGCAAAGATGGAAGACAAAGGTGAATGATGGATGCTCTATCTAGCTGAAGAATTCGACCTATTTTGGAGCAGAGATATAGGGACAGAGATCAAGCATTTTTTTTTTAGAAGTCAGGCCCTATAGGAACAAGACAACAGTAGTTAGTGTAAAAAGATTCAAGGTCTGTTTTGGGGTGATTTGAAGTCCTCATTGGCGGATCAACAATAATTAAAAAAAAGGGAAAAAGAAAAGCAGCCATGAGTGCTACAGAGAGAGGTAAAGAAGCAGTTCAAAGCCCAGATAGTCAATGGGTGGAGAATTTATTATTAGTCTCTCAAAGGAACCCCATCATCTTTATTGTCAAAAGGATAGAGAATACAACAAAATTCAGCAAAAATAAATCAGTAGAACTAAGCAATGATGTGACACAAGAGAGAAAGAATGTACAGTGATCTCAAGAAAGCCTAGTAACTCAAAGATCTTAGAGCACCTTGGGTTCAATTGGAGAATGGACTCAAAGGTGGGAAAGAGCAAATGATGACTACTTCAAGAAGAAAAACAAGCTCCAGGATCATGTTGCAGTCAAAGAGAACTTCGACAGTTATGCATTCTGAAGTAAAGGGCAGTTGTTTGTGCATAAGGAAGAATTAAAGTATAGAAGAAGGCATATATGATGACAAGGTATAATTATTTGAAAATCGAAATGATCAAGCTAATACTCCTTACATATGTTCAAATGAAAACAACCCTTAAGAAGCAGAAATTGGAACATCAAGCAATCTTTTGGACAGAGTGCAAAATGTGAAGAGTCCTCTTCATCATGATAAATTAGTGAGTACAGTGAATTGTTGCTTACAAGAGTTCTTTCAATGTTGAAAAGATCAAGCACAGAAGGCAGCCACAAGCATTTGCTCAGAGCCACGACTGTAAATATGTATGATTAAGCTAAAGATCAATCTCTGATTTCATTATCTTGAAAGGGCAGCAGCACAAGTCTTAGTACTTAGCCCGGGTAGACAAGTATGTTAAGAAGATCAAGTGTTGTGCTTTGACTTTTGGGTAGCTTAGGACTACAATAATGCAAAGGGAGGCAGCCACAGGGTATTATAAACTAAAAATAAAATAAAAATAAATTCTCTGATCTTGGAGATCATGAAAAACTTGAGATGGTAATAGAACAACATGTAGCAAAGGAAGATAAAGTTCATTTTTGTTTTTCTTAAATTTTTGCAGCTGATAAGGAAATTAATAAGACTTGAGATAAGCTACAGGAAATGAGAACCAAATATGAAGTTGCAGGTATAAGTACTCAAGATCAAAGACAGTCGGAGACAAGTACCATACTGTCCTAATCTATGTTCTGAAGATACTCTTTGGTTTTGATGTGCAAAAACCAATAATAAGAAATTCCACCTAATTAAATGGATTATGGAACATGGTTAGGGCACCTAAGGACAATGGAGGTCTAGGGATTTGGGATCCATTGCTTGTGAACATTACTACGGGAGCAAATATAATTACTATGGGAGCAAAGATAATGTGGCAACTCATTACAAGGCATACAGATTGGTGGAATAAATTTTTACATAAAAAATACTTCCAAGGAAGCAGGAAGAGATGCATAGATCAACCAGCTGAGAATGTCAGAGGAGGATCAACAATTTGGAAGCAAAGCAGTAACACCCCTAATCAAATCCAAATTAACTTGGGCACCAGGGAATGGAAGATTGGTTAACTTGTGAAGCAATGGGATTATGGGGAACACACCTTTTAAGGAAAAATCAAGAATTACAGGGTCTGAAAGCATGGGTTGAAAGTCAAGGTATTAAATCCCTCTATGATCTTTCTCACTGGGATGGAGACTGTTGGGTGGAATGGAAACCTCTCTATCCCCCATCACACCTATCCTCCTTAGTTTCTTCCCTCTTTACTCAACTCCATGGATGCACTCCTATCAATCATTCAACTTCTATTAGTAGGGGCTAGGGACCTCTCGAAGACATTTACAAAGAATCCAATGGATATAAAGATCAACTTTTAAACTTGCCTCTACCTCCATGCCTGAGGATTTGGAAGCATATATGGCATGGAGATGGACTTCCAAAAATTAACACCTTTTGCTCAATAATGGTTCATAACAAACTCCTTACAATTGATAAGCTTCAACGTAGGGGGGTTGTGGGACCATCAAGATGTGCTCTATGTAAAGAGGAAATGGAGACACAAAAGCATATTTTCTTTGAGTGTCCCTACATAGTCTAGGTACAACACATATCTTTCAGAGAAATAAATCGCCTAATAAATCAATAATGGATCAAATGCTTGAGAGTGAATCTTCTGCACCTTGAATTCATACAAACTACTGAAAACAACAAATTTTCAAAACAGATGTTTTCCAAAATGATCTCTATGTACATCACGCTTTATGTCATTATTGCTTCAGCCTTCATCTATGGTAACTGTATCAAAATGGATGGCAAGGTATGACCCTGTACTATCGTGTCTTATGCAAGCAAAGGTAAAGAAGCACTAGAGCACTTGTTTTACAATACCCCTTAGAAAAAATTGGAGCAGAGTAATGGTAGAATTATGCATGGACCTGCACCTCTTTAGGTTCATTACAAAATTCAAGAGTTTCATTTTTTGTGGGACATGACAAGTTATGTCCATTTAGATTAAAAGGCAAGACAATTTGCATAGTTCCATGGTTTGCTCTGCCAAATTTTCTATTGAAATGGATATGGATAAGGAGAAACAAGGCAATCTTCAGAAAAATCTCAAATTCAGGGCTCGTGCTGGATAGCTTACTCTAGTTGACAGAACTTTTATTTGAATATGGAAGAATATCAAATATATATGACCATGCTATCATGACCCCCTAGATCATTTCCAAATTTTCTATTGAAATGGATATGGATAAGGAGAAACAGGGCAATCTTCAGACAAATTTCAAATCCAGGGCTTGTGCTGGAGAGCTTACTCTAGTTGATAGAACTTTTATGTTGAATATGGCAGAATATCAAATATCTATGACCATGATATCATGACCCCCTAGATCATTTGACTAGGCACTGAGGATGACTTTAACCTAGCTAAATGATTTGACAACTTCCTTCAATAATTATAAGCCTAAGAGAACTGAATTCTGTCAATGATAAAAATGGATCAATTTTACCTTGTGTTGGAAATAAGTAAATACTTGATCATATAACATGCTCTTTAAATACTTGCCAGCATCCCATGATATGTCCTTTTTGAAAAATCATCTCAAACAAACATACAATTGTTTGGCGTGGATAGAAAATGACCAAGATTTGGGTCTTGTTCACTCATATGTATGGATTTCTCAAGTGAAATTGACTTCAAGACTCAAAGTTCAACATTATTTTGTTATTACTTAGTGAGGCGTATTTCATCATCCCTGTACCTACTCATATGGATAATCCCATTACTATAAATAGATATATCAGGGTTTCCCCATTATACACAATAATTTTACCTAAAATAGATTATAGCAATCCTGGACAAGGCATCCTATCAATTCTCTTCCTCACTTTCAAAAATTTAGGAATAATGGGATACAATATCACCAAACTCCACACACCACATAAAATCTATCCACACCTATTATTTAAGGAATGTGTGCCTCTATTAATAAAAAATGATATTGCAGTCACCGTGGAAACTAAGAGCATTATGACTAACATTACTAGAGGAATGAAAAGAGGCGAAGGATTTATTATATTATCTTTTTCTAAATTTATGGGTTGACTGAAAACCCTCTTTCTACTTACCCAGTGGATAGGAAGAATGGTCCCAGATTTATCAATAAGAAACCTGATTAACCTATCTTGGAATTTGGCACTAACTACAAAATAACAGCTTGTATGAATGATGAGTAACATATATTGGATAGTAGAGCAAGAAAGGAGGGAATTCCTTACTTTACGATTCTGTTTAGATTGTCAGATATTCATATCAACATTCCATCCCAGACCAGTTTCTATTCCTGAATGTGTGGCGAGGTTTCCTGAAAAGTAGTTACAATGGCATGTAGCCCAAAGTAGAAAACCATTTAGTGAGTCCAGATAGTGGAGAAGCTAAAGAGGTTTTGGAAAATCCCACTTTCAAAGTTTAGATAGATTCTAAACTTGTAAAAATATGGAAAAAACTTGTCGATAAGTATTTAAACCCAACTTTTCACAATTCTATTAAGTCCATCATCAGGGGATCAGAGTGCAATGGTTGGGATGAGTTCGGATTAATGATAGAGAGTTTAAAAATACTGGTGAGTGGGGTGATTTATGAAGGGATGAATGAGGTCTGTTCACTATCCATCAAGATTCAAAACCACTAACCTTTATTAAACCAATTTGAAAAGTATTCTAATGTTGACGCAGCTGGTTTATGTTTGGCTTCCACGTGTTGCTTAGGTTCAACCTATCCACAGCTTTTCTCATCATTCTCTTTATGTAGTGTTGTTCTCTCGCAAATATTTTTGCATTTTATAGGAAAATGTGATGGGAAGTGTTCTGCAAGCGCTGATTTAGAAGCTCAATCTCTCAATATATCAGTTGCATGCTCTTTCAAACAGATTTGTAAAATCCTAATAGTTTCTCCATTATAGACTTTGAGGCATGAAATAATGGCCATTATTGAATGCTATTTATAATAAGGTAGCATGTCTTACCATTTTACTAAACACTCATCAAGACATCAAGATACAACTCCAAATGTAATGTAAAGACAAAATCAGAAAAATGGTACAGGCTTATGTATTTTATTATTTTACTTATATAGTTCGGTCTTTGAACATTATACTACTCTTGTCTCAAGTGCTTGATTGTCACATCAAACCAGTCTCCAAGGATAGTAATTATGAAATATAACAAGGAAAAACACAAAGCCTCGGTTAGCTTCCATCAAATATTCTTGTGAACTAAATTGTATCTATTCATGACCATAAAGACAACTTGGAAACGCATTCCTTAAATGCAAATCATTTCTTATGAAAACGATGTATCGCTCAAGAAAGGTTTCTTGTTGTCAATAGTCATTTATTTATAGATTACATCTACATTTGAAGTTGTAACTCCTCTACAAGTTCAATCAAAGAATTTAAATATACAGTGTTGAATTTATATTTAGAAATGAATGCTTTTCCAAAAATGTTTCTGCACATGCATTAATCTAAAAATAAATAAAATTTCAAATATGGGATTGAATGTCAATTCCAAAAACGTTTTTGAGCATGCATTAATCCAAAAGGAAATAAAATTTCAAATCTGGGACTGAATACCGATTCCAAAAGCATTTTTGAACATAGACAAATCTAAAAGATATAAAACATCAATTCTTGAACTAAAATACCTCTTCCCATATTTAGTTAACTGTCTAACGATCCCTATTTGTGCTTTTGTAAGTTTATTGTAGCTTACCTGGGCTAATATTAGGCTATGCGTTAATGATTAATATTAATATAAACACTATCGATTAGAACAATTATCCATATATATAAGTAGTGATGCTTACAATCTAATTTCAATAAAACAATGTCATTCGAAGATTGGATTATGTTATAACTGAGTCTAAATGAGATTCATATACGGTTGAAAGCAATTGTTAACATACATTACCCCCAAATCTATGATGTATAACTAATAAATAATAATCTAGCTATATTAAAGGATCACTTCCATTATTTTATACTACGAACACTCCAATTGACTAAACTGAACTCAAACAATAGAAAGGGAAAGTTATGTAGGATGGATGCACAACATCCATTGAATATGTAGAATCTATGACAACCCACCTGTTAGTACTCAAATTTACCCTCTCAACTTTTTTTAAACCGTCGTCAATTTTGCGCCAAATTCAGTAGCTTGTCTTTTGTGTCATAGCTCCGCCAAGTTTTCCGTCACTCCAATCCTTTGCTCAATAAAGTGTTAAGTTCCCAAGTTTCATAAATCAAAAACTTAGTCCGCCTCTTTGTTTCATAATGCTCAAATTACCCTTTGTCAAACTATCCTCGCCATTTCTTATCCATATTTAGTGTGTTAAAACAAAATTAATTTAGTTTTTATATAAAATCATTTTTATGATTCCCCAGATGCAGGTGTCTATGTGCCCGACGCATCGATCACCGCGCACACAGAACGAGCCTCACGTGGCACTGGCCCCACCATGCATGCTCTAGGCCACGTGACGGCAAGTACTACCCACCTATCTGCTCACTCCAGTGAACAACACTCCAACTGGGGTGATGATGCTTATTTAAGGCAGGAGGACGAACCCCCAGATCCCAACCTCCTTCGCGCGAGTGCCAAACGATGATCATTCTCTGCTGGTGTGAGGTGCCTTTAATTCTGCCACCCTCATCCAGGATGACAGCCTGCAACATTTATTACCTCCATGGGAGGGAAATGGTCTGGCTCAGCTCTTTAAAGCCGTCCGTCGACATGCATTTTAGTTCCACTGCTGCATTCTGGTTTTTCCTTGTGGCCTCCTCTGCTCGACTCTGGAATGCTCTCGTTTCCATCACGCTGCGCTCCAAAGGCATCTCTCGTCGTGGAAGTGGTAGAAAAATCTCTGGTAGACGGCCTAAGGTGGCTATGGATTGGACTGTCATGGATGGATACACAAAGCGCATCTCTGTGCGGACTCGCAGTCTCATGGGAAGCACGTAGGGTGGCGGCTCTCCTAGCCTCGGGCAGTAATGGAGGTGCCATCAATCACTAATGGCTGCTGAAAAACATGATGAGTACCCTGGTGGAAGAAATGGAAGCTAGTTAAGAAGCTAGCACTAGCATTGTGAAGAATATCAAATCTAGTCTGACAGAGGCTTCGGATCACTTAAACACCCTGGATGCCAACATGACCTGGGATATCTTCTCTCTGGGCGGAAATTCTGATCAGGCGACGCCTGGTAACACTGCAGCAGCTGATGAACCGGAAGCACCGAAGGAAGGGTCTGCAAAGAAAAAAACCAAGGTCAGAAAAGACAAGGCTTCTGCTCCTGCTACGCTCGCCAACGACACAGCACATGAAGGTCCTAGCATCCCAGGTTCTTCTTCCCCTGCTCTCCCCCCTCCGGAGACTTTTGAAGACTTTTATGCTGCCTGCCCCATCCTTGAGGAGGAACCAGATGCACCGCCTGCAAGTCGTTAGATGGGATATCATTGCTACGGGTTATATCTGCGATTTCCAACTTTTTTGTTTTCATTTACTGTATGGTTTAATCTATAGCACTCCTAGACAGCATGTAATATTTTTTTGGAACAAGTCTCAGTCTTTTTTATGGGCAGATCTCACCCAGGGGGTCTCTATTTTGTATAATGACAGCACTTTTAGTATTTTTGAGCGACTAGGATGGTGGCTTCATCATCTTAGGCCTTCCCAATCTGCTACAGACTCTTCGGTTCTCTATGTATTTACTGCCACCTTTTTTGGCGTTGTTAATTAATTTTCAGTCTACAACTTACAAAAAAAAATCATTTTTATGATTTTATATTTCAAAAGCTTTTGATAAGAGAAACTTTATTATGTTTTAAATATAAAATCATTTATTTAAATCTCCACCTTTATGGTTTTATATTTAAACAAAAGTTTAAAGTTTTTCGGTTCTCTATGTATTTACTGCCACCTTTTTGGGCGTTGTTAATTAATTTTCAGTCTACAACTTACAAAAAAAAATCATTTTTATGATTTTATATTTCAAAAGCTTTTGATAAGAGAAACTTTATTATGTTTTAAATATAAAATCATTTATTTAAATCTCCACCTTTATGGTTTTATATTTAAACAAAAGTTTAAAGTTTGGCTTTAAAAATGAGGGTGCTTTACACCAAAAATTACACTTAGACTTTAGCTAAACTTTATGTATGGAATATCTACACCATGTGTGAGCTAAATACGTCAAAGGGAGGATCAAAAACATATTATAATATTGTTTGTTTTGATTAAAATTTAGTATATATCCAAATCAGTCGTAAGTCTAACTCCAACTCCAAATTATGAGTCATTGTTCATAAACTGGGCCCATCCAAGCCGCGTTTAAGCTTTGAGTCACCGTCATGCACAAGTATGAAGTTACCAATGTCAAGTTTCGAATGCATTGAGGGAAATATTCAAACTTTGACCTTGCCTCCACATGAAAATGATGCTTGCGTTCATTTCTGGAAGTTCACATTTAAAACATCTATTACAATAACGCTCATTTGGAGCATGGCCATTCGTTACCAACAATTGAGGAAGTGTAAGACTTGGTTACTTACAGACTAAACTAACAGTCTTATGAGGAAACCTACCAATACACTTAATATTTTCAGCAGCAAAGGAATTCAGCCTTGTGAAGAGAAAATCAATATGCGTCTGAATTCATCTATTTCTTACTCAATCATTTTAAAAGGACAGAGGTTTTCCCATTATATAGTTGAAGTCTAATCTCTGCTACAGGGGCCTTAATATGGTTGATAACTTTGTTGCTGGATTATGGTTCAAGTTATATTTTGTTATTTAGTGTCCAAATATTTATGTGGATTGGTAGAATTGTTATAGCTTTCATGGACTAAAAGGATAGATTCTTATATAGTGGGAGGAAGATGCCATTAAAAACTTGTCATAGACTCATAAATTTCTTGGAAATTGCATTGAATCTTCCCAGCACTTTTATTTTCACCTTTTCCCAGTTACCCATGGAAGAAAGAAGGTTATTGGGAAAATAATAAGCCTGAAATTTTCAGTCCTCTAACGTGGACCGCAGAAATAATAACTCTCCTTTGTAGGGAGACAAAGTGTTGTGAGAAAATTTTATGGAGAAGAAATGTTCTGGTTATGATTTCTTAGTCGCAGCAAACTACTATTGCAAGGTACCTCACCTTGGTGCATCAAAGTGGAAATTGAGTGAACCTATCTGGAATAGATCTTTTAGAAATGTTGTAATAATTAAATGTTCTGCAGGGCAAAGAGAAAAAAAAAAATCAATAGCAAAGTATATGTGGATAAAACATAATTCAAAGACATATTGGTCAACGGAATTTTAGCATCTCCAGATTTCATGCACAAAATCAACAACAGGGTCAAATCTCAAATTCTCAGGCCAGCAATTGAATCTAGTTTCCAGATTTGAAGGCAGAGAATCGGCAGTCAAGGTCAACGGAATTGTAGCATCTCCAGATTTCATGCACAAATCAACAACAGGGTCAAATCTCAAATTCTCAGGCCAGCAATTGAATCAAGTTTCCAGATTTGAAGGCAGAGAATCGGCAGTCAAAGATCAATAGTTAAGCAACGTCTAATCTATTTCCAGATTTTGTAGTCATTCAATGGAAATGTTCTAGCAGCATTTGAATATTAAAAAGGGAAAGTGGCACAGTATTTGGATGGCGGAGGTTTTTAGGTCAAATGAATGAAATACTCCCAGATTTCAAACAATTCTCAATCTATCTCGATATTTTAGTGAGTAGATGAGCATCTTTGAGTGGCATTCAAAACTTTCAAGGATACAGGTGGAGCTGAGAAGGTGAACCAAATTTGTATTTCAAGAAGCAGCTTCAGCAATCCCTTGTTTTCTGTGACATATCATAGATATCATTTATTTTTAGTTTGTTGTTAGAGTTTTACTCCTAAAATCCCGCAACATTTGGCTCATTGTAAGGATATAAATTTTATCTCTTTTAATGTAACGGGGGTTGGTTCTTCCTTCGGGAAGCAGAGAGAGGGATCGAGAGTTAAGGGAAGACAGAGTTTGACAAACTGGGAAATGTGCTCTGTAATTTCTATGAATGGCAATATTTTTCATGCTCAGAGATTGTCATTGATGGATAGTTAGTCTGTTTTTCTCTTGCATTTCAGTTTTTATTCTTCTTATATGAAATCAAAGATGGTTATTGCACTGCACTATTCCTCACACATGTTCAGAACTAACTGCATTAGAGATTCTACCACAAGTTGCCTGTAATCTGTAATTTATGTTTCAGATATAATGATTTTGATTTGAAACGTTGTTTTGGATCTGAATATCTTCTTGGTGGATGAATAAGGATGCACATATTGTGAAACCTCTTCATTCATGCATGTGTCATCTTCTTCTTTTTCATGTTATTCTTCAACTTTCTATTGTTCCTCAGTTTGCCTTTGACCTATGAGATACTACCCTTCTAATTTGATTGGATAAAACAACCTATAGGTTTTTCCACTCATTAGAGTAGCCCCCCATAATACAATCATTACTCTTTGCATCCTTCTTTCTCCTATCATCTAGAATATGATCCCATTCCATACAACCAAATGTTCTAATATGTTTGATTAAGGGTTTCCTTCCACTCCATTTATTAAGAGGAGTCATATCCAACAAAACTCTGGTCAGGATCATATTTAGAAGGTTTTTTGAGCAGTAAATAGCCTTTGCCCAAAATTTAATCAGCTGACCTTTGGCCTGAATCAAACACAACCAAGGTTCGATTCTTCCTTTCAGCAAAACCATTATGTTAAGGTACGAAAGGTAGAAATCTCTGCCAAGAGATACATGTTGTTATGAGTAGTTCTCAATATCCTTACTCGGTAATGATAGGAATACTTAACTTGCATAATTCTGTCTGTGGTCTTTCTTGCAGAGCATAAATAAATGTCTTACCTGCTTAAAATAAGGCAAAAGGATAAAAGGAGGAACTATGAAACTAATAGGGGGCATGGAAGTGTGGAAAATGGGCATAGTTAAATATTCAAATGCACTAAAACTCCAAGAAGAACTAGTCAAGAAGAAGCAGATGAGAATATTTCCAGATATACTTTTATCTCTGCAACACCCACCAACTTATACACTTGGAAAGCGAAGGACAGACCATAATTTGATAGTTTCTCAAACTGATCTTGGAAACATGGGTGCTGAGTTACATTATACTGAAAGGGGTGGAGATGTGACATTTCATGGACCACATCAGGCTATTTTGTATCCTATCATTTCTCTTCGAGAAATTGGACTTGGTTCTAGGAGGTATGTGGAAAATTTAGAGGGCACAATGATCAAATTAGCCTCTGTGTATGGGATTCAAGCTCAGCATGGCATGAAAGGAGAAACTGGAGTTTGGGTTTCAAACAGAAAGACGGTTTGGTGTTCAATATCGATCCAGATATTACTTTTTCCTCTCGTATTGTACCCTGTGGAATCCCTGACAAAGAAGTAACATCTCTTGGAAAATAATCTCAGATGACACTTCCAGAAGAGAATGTGATTATAGATTCCCTTATTGACTGCTTTGTCGATGTCTTTGGCATTCAGGATGTTACATATAAAGAGAATAAATTTCCATACGTTGAACATCTTAAACAATGAACATGTCCTACATTTATTTCATTCATTTTTATTTGTTTGTTACTAATGTGCTTATGGCAAAATATCGTTAAATTTGACTTCAAGCAGTTTTTGGGTAGCTCCATTCCTGTATTTTACTCTCAAGCGTAAAGTGTCCATTTGTTAGCTACATACTGTCCTGGACATATTTTTGTGTTCCTATAGAGGGGATGTTGAGATTGATGATTGAGCTACACTTCAAATGTAATGTAATTCTTTAAGTTGATTGAGGAGGTGTTTTTGGATGCTCTTTGCTGGGGAGGTTTGTTTTGGGGAAGGATGGAGGTTTGGAAAGATTTATTATTTTCCCTCTTTAAATAGAATTTATTTTATTAAAATTGTGATTAGGATTTTATAGAAATTAGGGCTCTACATGTTTTTTTTAAGCTATTTGTGGTCGGCAATTGAGCTTCAGGAGCGGGGTATCTTCAATGTTCAGTGCAAAGCGACGGGTGGAGCAGTAGAGGAGCTACAATTGTCATTTTCCAAGTATGGTTGACCACATTGACCAATTTTCTTCTTGTTGGCAGCTACAACCTACTTTTTTTATTTTGCACCCACAGACTCTAAGTAGCAAAACATAAACTATAAAGGAAAAGACAAGCGACGGAAAGCATGTCAGATGCTGGGAAACTTTGGAGAAATAAAGTTAATAACACAGTCTATATGGCTGAACATAAAAATCAGTCTGGATGTAGGCGTTTTTTGTGTTGAAACGTAGTGTTCATCTGTTCTTTTATTGTTCTGAAAATCCATTTGGTGATATATCAAAATGCAGTATCCTTTGGATTGAAAATTAAAACTGGTAGTGGAATTTGATAGAAAAGATAAAATATAAGCTAAGCAATCTTTGTTGATTTGCAAACTGTGATACTCTGGGAATACCATTCCATTGCTATGATTACAAATGGAAAGTTATATATGCAACCTATCTAATGTTTATTTTGATGTCATTCATTTGACAAGGAAAATACTCAGCCAAGCTTCCCTTTGTTATCAACTTCTAAAACTGCAATTCTCAGAACTCATAAATTATATTTTAATCATACAATTGAACCCCGATTATAATCATAGATCTAAAAAGGATTACTGATCTAGACTGACTGGAAAATTCTCAGAAAATCATTGCACAACCACATCTATAGGCTGCCTATTCATTTGAAGATTTAAAAATCCATGTCTCTCAAGTTTTGGCCAAGCTAAATTAAAAATTTTATTCATCCCTCAGATCTATGGATATCTGAGTTCTGGTACTGGTTACTGAACCTGGGTGACCTTAAGTAAACTATAGTAAGATGTCATTTAGGATGAAGGATTATTCAACCAATTTGGGATGGATGGTTGTCTTTCTATATATTACCCTAATTATTTATTGGCTTTCTATCTATTACCCAAATTATTTATTCATATTAGTACCTAGAAAAGAACCTAAACAATACAAACTAGGACGATGTCTCTGAGAAGCAAGGCAACTACAACCTGGTCATTGTTACAAGGGTGGGTAGATACAATCTACCAGGTCTGGCTAGTGGTCAACCGCGGCCTATGAATGACAGGTAGCAATGCCGACAATTTTATTTACCATAGCAAAAAAATAACACTTTGATCCAGCAGTATTAAAAGTGTTATATAAAGATGTAGTCCATCAAAATAGGATTTGAAGGGAAAAAATACGATAAATAAGGTTTGAGTTATAAAATCACGGTCAAGATGGATTTATTAATTTATGCTCTTACCAATTTCAATTTAAGAAAAAATTCTGCATGCCCAGAGTTTCTTGAACAGCATCTAAAGGTCTTTATGTAATATTCTCTCAACTATATCAATTTCGAGTGTAATTATAATTTATGATGAATACTGGGCTAGATTGTTTGTTTGCAAAGTGTAACGCTGGAAATTGAAACCAAGCTTGCCAGTTTATCATTTTCCTTGCCACCATTTTGAATTAAAATGCACAATAAAATTGACTCAAAGACTCAGCTATAACACAAAACCAAATAGACCGGCCTACCTGATGATTTCTTGGTTGGAGCGATCAATTATGTCTTCAAGCTCTTTCAATTTCTTGCACACGGAGACCTCCACCTCCCAAGCCTTCTCCTCCTACTCATTCTTAGAATCCTGGTCAGCTTGAATGCCGAACTCGATGGCGTGGACCTCTCTACTCATCTTCTCATAATCCCTAATAT